>JAVXUL010000008.1:2212134-2229768 GCA_035590515.1 Trichilia minutiflora | reverse complement strand
AAATGTGTTGTTTTATCTACCACAGAAGCATAATTCTTTACAATCATAGAAGCAGGTAAAGAGTTGTTGTGGTTGAAAGAGTTTATGCGAGAGCTTGGTTTGAATCAAGATAGCTTTGTGTTGCTATGTGATAGTCAAAGTGCCGTACATCTTGTGAACAACTCTACTTTTCATTCAAAATCGAAGCATATTGATGTTATATATCATTGGATTCGAGATATTTTGGAGTCTAGAGAGATAGAGCTTAAGAAAGTATATACTGATGAGAATGGTGCTAATACGATGACCAAGACACTTCCGAAGGAGAATTTTGAATTTTAGCGACGTAAGGCCGACTTAATATTATGGAATTATGATTTCTTTCTAGTTGGGCTGGAGGGTTTTGCCTTGCCCAATTTTCCAGCCTAAACCAAAAACCAAAGACAATCCTAATCCTAATCAATCTCTTTCTATACAATTTTATTGTAATTAAAATCAATCTCGCTCTCTCTATATAATTCAATTATAATTGAGAGAGGGATAGAATCCCAAAATCAGAGAGTGATGGCAGCAAAAAGAAGAACAAAAACAGTAGAAGCTAGAGAGACGACGCAAATGGAAGAAAAACCAACGGCAAGTGCAGAATTTTCTGCATAATTTTTTAGCGCGTAGGTTTTGATTTTCTGATGATCGGAGAACAATCCACTGTCCGATCGAGCTGAAATTTTAGAAGTACATTTACGACATCTTTTTCTTCAATCTGAACGGTTTGATTGTCGTTTAGATAATTATAACGCAGATCGGAAAGCCAATTTCGAAGGTGCTTATTTTTGGATGAGAAAGATTTATTTTCTACCAATTTCTGAGTTATTTTGGAGTTGATCTTCAATTGTTATTGTTGAAAGTGTTTACTTTATTATTATTAGTGATTGTGGAATAGGTTTTGTACCTATTAGATTTAGGTTTGTACCTAAAGTTTTATAACGAAGATTTAGGTGGACTCCAAGAACAGTCCCGTGATTTTTATCCTTTGCATAGGAAAAGTTTGCCATTTTAAAAATTGACGTATATTGATTATTATTTTGCTATCCATATCATATTTGGTGTGTTTATTTAATTCCTCGAGTATTCAATAAAAAAAGGAAATCTCACGATTTTTCCCTAACACTGAAAGTCTCGTAAGATTGCATAAGTGTTTCAAATTCAATAAAGCAAGTCCACTCAGAAGTCATGGGCAGTTCTTCAATTGCTGTTCCATCTAAAAAAGGCTCCAATAAATGTTTCATACGTCCCTCAACCTCAGGGAATTTCTTCAGCTTCAAGCAGCCAGAAAATACAGGTTTCCTAAGAGATTCCATATAGCAATCTTGCTTGGAAGACTTGCAAGACTAGTACAATCTTTCAGATTCAGTACTAAAAGCTTCATGTGAACAACCAAAGATGGATGAATCTTAGACAAATTTGTATTTGTGCATCCCTCAAGATTTAGCTCCTCTAAATTTGGTACCATTGTGAAGTCTGGTGTGCTGATTAGATTCATGGAATGGTTGAGTCTCATAAAGTTCGACTTGTATAAAGGCTGTTCAAAACAAAGTTATCAACAAAGTACTCAAAGGATGAATATTTTGCTCATGAACTAACTAAAATTTACCACAAAACTCAATAGATAAATGAATACAGTTATTCATTGAAAATATAATAAAAATAAGTGAAACAATTAAATCTTAATTTGATTTCATTCCACAGTTGTTCCAAGGACCAAAACACATGTTAATTTCAACCAGTTTATGTTGAGAGTTTGATGGTCAAGAATTTAAAGAACATCCATGCCATTCAAGTAATACCAACTCCTTAGAGAGGTACTGAAGACCTTGGAGAAGTTCTACATTACTAATTTTTAGTAGTCTTTTTAGTTGGTCATCTTTTAAAAGGCTTTAGCATTTGCACTTGAAGGCACCATCATATCAATGACATCATGTGAACGGTTAAGAATTATTCCTTCGACTACTTCCGTCCCCTAAAATCATAAGTAAAGGATAAGTGAAGAGATGTAAACAAAGATTTAACTAGTTAAAACAGCTAATCATGAACTGAGAATACGTGTTTTTCACTTAGTCACTTGCGTGTTTGTCAACACGTGGTGAACATCCTCTTTCATCCACAATCTACTTCATTTTCCAGGCTACTCAGGACATTGTCTCTTAACAATTTTTTGACCCAGTTCTTGTAACAAATCTTGCATTGACAGTATGTTATGATCTACAGATAATAGACATTTGTCAACAAGAACTCTTCTTCCAATAACTGGCTCGAAACCATAGTAATCCAAAATTTTTGTTACATAATCTCTATCATTCCATTTAAAGAAGTATGCGATACCGAGGAATCTTTTTTTCTCTATTTCTTTAAGCCAGTCAAAACTTCAAAATTTCATTTGTGGAATCTCTTTGAGTGTGCTTTTCCATTCTTCTATGGTTCTTCCAAACAAAAAGAAACGCCAAACTCTAAGAGCTAATGGAAGTCCAGCAGCATTCTGTACAATACGTTCAGATAGATGCTCATATTCTTTCCAGGGCTGAGGCGTTTTGAAGGCTCTCATACAAAAGCGTCGAAGAGCTTCATCAACATTTAGTCCATGAAGCTTATAAACTTCATCCACTTCATGCGTTATCAACAAATGTTTCTCTCTTCTTGTTATGATGATCTTACTGCCTAAGCCAAACCATCTTGTTTTCCAGCCAAATATTGCAATTACCTTACATCAATCACATCATCGATAACAAGAAAACACTTTTGCTGTATCCTATTTCCTATCATGTTGATACACTCCTAAATATTCCGTATTTTATTTTTTTTAGCTTCAGTAATTTAAAAAGAAGCTGCTTTTGTCATTAGATCACACCATCTTTTTCAAAAATTTCTCCAACATCAGCAAGAAAACAACTTGCTTTGAATTCATCAGAAATTAAGTCATAAACAACTCCTGCAATTGTTGTTTTCCTATTTCTTTCATTCTCTAAATTCCTATCATGCGAACATCATTGAACCCTATATCTAAAAGCAATCTGTTGATAACCTTAACAGCATTGCGCTTCATTAATCTTTAGTCTAGAGTTTCCTGCTTCAGTTCTTTAATTTTCTCCAACGCTTTCAAAGATGAACAAGCTGAAACCATATCTTCTGTACGTCTATTGTAGAAGAGTTACTGCTCATGGATGACTTCAACAATCCTCTTCCTCTTGAAGTTTTAATGAGTTAAACGACAAAATTGAAAAGAAAGCTAACGAAGAAGTTATTCAATAGTAATGTTCGCCAATCTCTTCGCTCTCCAGGATGATTCCTAGCTCTTCAAGAAAGAAAACAAGATGATGATATAGAAGAGCTGTTTTGGAGTGACGTCTGTAATCCTCATCCTCTTCCTATTTTTTTGGAACAACTGCAACAACTACAAGTTAATAAAACTAGTAAGAAGGATGCTGCAATGGAGGCAATGAACTGAAGTAAAATGAAGGATGTCGACAAGTTGTCAACAACGGTAATATATACATATACATAGGTAACTCCTCGTCTTGTTATAAATAAATGATTAAAAGAGTTCTAAATGAAATATTAAAAAAATAGGAAGTTAGCAATAAACATATGGGTTAATATGCAAATATGGAAAAGTTAATAGCGATTGGTATAAATTAATATACTCAAGGGCCATTTTAGTAAATACAGTCAAATGGCAGAATCTATAAATCTCACCGGAAAAAGGGCCAACTTAGTTATATTTCTCTAATTTTCTTCTTCTTCTAGCTGCCGCCACAACACCTGGTAAGCACTCCCTAACTCTTCTCTCTCTACATGAAAGCCCCCGCCTTTGTGATTTGCTCTCTGGTTACATAAACTTCTGTGTGTTCTCTTTGTTTTAGGGTTTGGTCCTGTTGATCGTAGGACGTCTTTTTTCTCGGCTGCTATTGATTTATGATATTTCGAGTTAGCACTGTAGTGAATTTGAGGTTTCTGTTATAGCATCTCTCTCCCTTATCTTGTTGCATTCATATATTTCGAGCTCATAAAGTAGAGGTATTTCACAGTATGGAACCACTAGTTCGTTTGGATCAAACCAAATAAAATTTTTATCTGTTATCTTTGGCTTTTAAACTTTTTTTATCGTTATAGCTGTGAATATGGACTGTTTCAGCTTGAGTTAATGTTTGGAGTATGAGAAAAGTTCGTCTTAAATTTTTGGATTCTAGGTGCTTTTTTCATAATGAGAAAATGTAGGAAACAATAGGATTATGGTACTACAATTTAGACGTTGCTAAATGGTTATTTGTTGCAACTTGGAAGTATCTGATGATAATCATTGAAATAAACGTTTTGAAAGTATATGTTTATGCTATATTCTTATAATTTTATTTTAAGTAGATTGCACGTGAAGATCCTTGCTTAATCTTATGTTTGTATGGTGTTTTCTTTTTGTAAGATCCTTCAATTTTTACATATTAATTTACTTCATTTCTTTGCACAGGCAAACAAGAAAAAATGGTGCAATACAACTTTAAGAAGATTACTGTGGTACCCAACGGGAAAGATTTCATTGATATCATTCTATCTCGCACCCAACGTCAAACACCAACTGTTGTTCACAAGGGATATTCAATTTCTAGGCTCCTTCAGTTTTACATGCGTAAGGTAAAATATACCCAGCAGAATTATCACGAGAAGCTCTCTACAATCATTGATGAGTTTCCTCGCCTAGATGATATCCATCCGTTCTATGGAGACCTTCTGCATGTGCTTTATAATAAGGATCACTACAAGCTTGCGCTTGGTCAAATAAACACTGCAAGAAACCTAATCAGCAAGATTGTTGAAGTATGGTGATTCGCTCTATCGTTGCAAGTCGCTTAAAGTTGCTGCTCTTGGTCGAATGTGCACTGTGATAAAGAGGATTAGCCCTAGTTTAGCTTATCTCGAACAGATCAGGCAGCACATGGCAAGGTTACCTTCAATTGACCCAAATACTCGTACAATCTTGATTTGTGGGTATCCTAATGTTGGAAAGAGTTCATTCATGAACAAGATTACTAGGGCCGATGTGGATGTCCAGCCTTATGCTTTTACCACAAAGTCACTCTTTGTAGGTCATACAGATTACAAGTACCTGAGGTATCAAGTAATTGATACCCCAGGGATCTTGAATCGGCCATTTGAAGATCGTAACATTATTGAAATGTGCAGTATAACGGCCCTTGCACATCTGCGTGCTGCTGTGTTGTTTTTCTTGGACATCTCTGGTTCATGTGGATACAGCATTGTCCAACAGGCGGCTCTCTTTCACAGCATTAAGTCTTTGTTCATGAACAAGCCCCTGATTATTGTTTGCAACAAGACTGATTTGCAGCCTGCCTCTGGATGGAATATCTGAGGAAGACAGGAAATTAGTTATGGATATGAAAGATGAAGCCATGAAGATTGTGATGGATCAGGGAGGCGAGGCTGCAAATGATGAAGGTGTGCTATTGACAATGAGCACTCTGAACGAAGAGGGAGTAAGTGCTGTAAGGAATGCAGCTTGTGAGAGACTGTTGAATCAAAGAGTAGAATTGAAGATGAAAACTAAAAAGATAAATGACTGCTTGAATCGCTTCCATGTTGCAATACCAAAGCAACGTGACCAGAGGGAAAGGCCACCTTGTATACCTCAAGCAGTTGTGGAAGCTAAAGCTAAGCAAGCTGAGAAAGAGAAGCGGAAAACTGAGAAAGACTTGGAGGATGAGAATGGTGGTGCCGGTGTATATTCTGCCAGTTTGAAGAAGAATTATCTCTTGGCTAGTGATGAATGGAAAGAAGATATAATGCCTGAAATTCTTGATGGTCACAATGTGTACGACTTTGTTGGTCCTGATATCTTATTAAGGCTTGAAGAGTTAGAACGAGAAGAAGGTATCAGGGAGGCAGAAGAGGAAGAAAATGATTTTGAGATGGATGGCATTGATTTGAACCCAGAAGAGCAAGAAACTCTGGCGGAGATCAGGAAAAAGAAAAGCTTGCTTATTCAACAACATAGGATCAAGAAAAGCACTGCAGAAAGTCGGCCCACTGTACCCAGAAAATTTGACAAAGACAAGAAATTCACAACAGAGAGAATGGGCAGGCAACTATCATCTTTGGGCTTGGATCCATCTATGGCTATCAGTCGTGCCAGAAGCAAATCTAGGGGCCGTAAAAGGGAGAGGTCAATTGACAGGGGAGACGATGATAATGGTGAGGCCATGGATATGGACATGGATACACCAAACAAGAAGCAACGGTTGAGGTCAAGATCCCTGTCAATGGCTAGATCAAGGTCAAGGTCTCGGCCACCAAGTGAAGTTGCCCCAGGAGAGGGCTTCAAGGACTCTGCTCAAAAGGTCAAGGCAATTAAACTTGGCAAGAAGTCTGTTAAAAAGAGGAACAAGGATGCTCGTCGTGGAGAAGCTGATAGAGTTATCCCTACGCTGAAACCAAAGCATTTGTTCTCTGGAAAACGTTCTATTGGAAAAACTCAAAGACGTTGATGTGTTTAAGGCTTACCTGGTGTGTTTTTCTGTGGTACCCTCTTCCAGGTCCTCTATGATGTCCTTCTATTCTTCCTCAAAAACATTTTGGGTGAGCGGGTGGGTTCTAGGGTGAGCTGGGATGGGAATACTGTGTATTCCTATGAATATTTGTTATATTTGTTCCTAGACTGAGAGAATCTTTGATATGCTAATCATCTGTTGACATTGTGATTTTTTCTCTTCTTTCGTTATTTACTGCTTTCTATTTGTTAGATGAGAAAGAAATTTTCCACCAGACAGCAATTTCTTCAGTATTTGCTATCTTTCATGTGCATGGAGCCCTTCTTCCATCATTAGAATGCGTGCTATGGATGTTATTATTTCAATCTAAATTTTGATTTTTGAATTTATTCATCCTTGTTAAATTATCTTTTCCATTAATTATTGAGACATTGTCATCATATGCTATTTCTTGTTCATGCATATTACACAAACCTTCTAAGTGCCTTTTTTATGTTCGTTTTAAAATATGTTATGAATGTTGATCTTAGATGTCATTTCATGGCCATCATCTGTAGACTTCTTGCAGCAACTTTTTTGGTACTCATTTGGCGATGGAATGTGGATTTGAACCGGGTATTCTTGCAGACTTGCAGTCATTTAGCAGAATGATTTCTTCTGTTTTCACGAGAATATTTTTCATGGGCATGGTAGCCTTGTTTCTCATTTTTGAATCATATGAAATGGAGCTTAATTTTATTTCGTGGGTATTTGTTTCTAAGATCTGCTTTAGACAATAACCTAGGAGTAAGCAACATTTATAATTCAATGCACTTCATCTCCCTCTGTAATTCTTAGATCCACCTCTTATACGAAGATATTAATATCAGGCTGTTGCATTTCCTCTCAATCCTTATAAAGGTTTTGTGATCGTAATTCTTTTTTGGTGCCTTTCAGCAACTAATATGGCCATCTTTCTTGCAGGGAGAAATGGGTTATGTCCTGCATATATACAATATGGCTTCCGTTCTTATAGAGGAGATTACTTTGTCCTGCAAAAATGCATGGATTGTGGAACTACACTTGCTTGAACAGTTGATAGTCTTGAGATTTTGAGTGTGGAGTTCTCTTTTCCTCTTACTGAAAATAGTTTTTTTAGGGTAATTTGAATCTGGTATATTGTCCGAGTAAACTCAGACTGAGTTGTGTTCATCCGTAGGCTTTGTATCTACATAACTGTTTGTTTGAGATAGATGGTTTGACCCGAGGATACCTTACGTCTTATAATGCATAGTATTTTCTATTTTTCTTTTGTGTAGCAATTGCCAAATAACAATTTAATGCAGCAAAACAATGAACCAAATGTATCATTACATAACTAACATAACACCCATGTAAATTGGGGACTGTTAATCATTATCATAGTTGTCTTCGGCATGTTTTCTTCAATTTGCGCTCATAGTTTAAACTCACTTTTGGCATTTTTCTGAATTATTTTTTTCCGGGATTGATGGATGGATCCACCTCAATCCAGCTGCAACCTGCCTGCTTCTTCAATTCCATTCTTCTTAACTCATTTCTGATCTTACTAGCATCTGCCCATCTCTCAGTACCAGCGTAAGTGTTGAACAATAATGCAAAAGTTCCGGCACTTACTCCTCTCATGTTGACAAGCTCTTGCTTGGTTCGATCAAACATCATCTCATTTCCATGAACTCTACAAGCATTAAGTAGAGCTCCCCAAATTGACCACTCTGCTTGGATAGGCATTTTTGTAATGAAAGCCTCTGCTTCCTCTAAGAGGCCAGCTCTGCCGTACATATCAACCAAGCAAGCATAATGCTGCGTTTGGGGTACAATCTCATAAACACTGGTCATACCTTTAAAAAGCATCAACCCTTGATCAACCAGGCCACCATGACTGCATGCTGATAACAATGCGATGAATGTTACATCATCAGGAGTAACCCCATTAATGATCATCAAAGAGAAGAGCTGCAAAGCTTGCTTGCCACAGCCGTTCATGGCCAAGCCAGTTATAATAGTACTCCATGAGATTGCATCCTTGTATGCAAGCTTATTAAAGACTTGTATCGCCATTCCCATGTCGCTGCATTTAACATACATGTTAATAACAGCATTCATGACAAGATCGTTCACCAAGAGATCATGCCGAGTTTTAACGTAGGAATGGACATACTGACCGAAACTCAATGCACTAATTGATGAACACGCGGATAGTACATTGACAGTAGTTGCCTCATTAGGTTCGGCTTCCTTTGTTTTCACCATTTCTTGGAAAACTCTCACTGATGCTTCATAAAATCCCCTTTGTGCATAACCGCCTATCATCGTAGTCCAAGAAACTACATCTCTCTTAGGCATTTTCGCAAACAGATACCCACATCTCGCCAATGACCCGAATCTTAAATAGAAATCCAATATTGCATTCTCCAAAATAATGTTTCTTTCATCCAAATTCCTCAAACTATATGCATGAATAGCTTTACCTAACTTAAGAGACCTCAAACCAAGACAAGCGGGTAAAACACTAACAAGTGTAGTAGCATTAGGCTTTACATTAATCCCACAAAACATATCAATGGCTTCTCTATAGAAACCACACTTAGAAAGCCCAGAAATGATAGTAGTCCAAGAAATAACATCTGGGAAAACTATAGAGTGAAAAATTTGATGGGCAGAAAAAATATCTTTTATAGTTAAGTAAAAATGAAGCAGTGAGTTTTGAATAAAAATATCACTCATATGGCCATTTTTCATGATATAGGCATGAATTTCTAGCCCTTTTTTGCCTGCATGTGCTAAGGAACATGCTTTAAGTACTTGAGTGAATGTGTAGTGATTATATGAAGATGGGTATTCTAGTATTTTGTTGTAAAGGATAAATGCATTTTGTGGGGTGGATGAATTTGTAAGAAGTTTTAGCAAAGGATTTAAGATGCGGGGTTGAGGATTTTTGATGACTTGGGCATGAATTTCGTTTAGTTGTTTGAAAGTAAGTGTAGATTTGAAAGGTTTTAAGCCATTAATGGACATTCAAAAAATGTTAAAATGATCTAAAAATGTGTTATAAATATATGTTACTACTATCGAATTGCAGGCACAACCCAGTTGAAGGCTTTTGAACCACAGCCTAATTCTAATTTCTATGAACACAACCATAATTTTATTATGTTACTCTGCCTATTCTAAATTTCACTTAAAATTAAATCACTCATCATCCACTTTTTTTATAATCTTCTTTAATTTTAATTATTTTTTATTTATTGAAAAAAAAAGTAGAAATTCTTTAAAATATCTCGCGCAAACGTTCACATCTTCTAAAATATGAATTTAAATAATTCAACATTAATTTAGTGAAATAAATATATATTATTATCCTTAATTCCATGGTGAATTACATTCACTTGTTCAAATTCGTCTTTCAAAAAAATCAATGCAAAGGTATCTAAAAATTATTTGACATTAAGCATTAGGTACGAGTGTTTGTCACTTACATAAGTATTCCAATCAACAATCAACAAATATAAATTTAAAATTAAAGTCATTATCAGATTCATATTAAAGAAAGAAAGAACGAAAGAAAAATACAATCGATTAATTTTGACTATTAATTTTTCATGAGGAGCCTGATAAACTTGACTTCAAATACGTATTGATATTCCTCTTTAGATATCATGCACGTTGAACTTAATTACTATTAAACAGTTCTATATATTTTACATATTCAATAATTAATTTTTCTCCTCCAACAAATGAATAAGTGACTACTGGCTGAGATTCGCTCGTAAATTCATAACAAAATAATGCCATTATATGGACGATGGTTGCATGATTATTAATTAATTTCATGCAACAAATGTTGCCAATTAGTTGTAATTCCATTAAAGTCAGATTAATACTCAATTAAAATCTGAATAATAGCATGTATAATTGAAATTCCAAGATGATTGATATGCCAACAAATCCAAGGAAATGACATATGCCTAGGTTTTAGCTAAGGAGGAGAACCCAACCCCATTTGATAAGAGAGCATCTAAAATTAATTCTTTTAAATTAAAGCTTCTGTTTCAATTGCTTTCATTGAAGAAAAATGATTTTAATTTCTGTGGTGTTGTCAAATTCGATCATTTCAATACTTTGTTATTTCCATAAATACTCAAATAGCACTCATTATACCATGAAAATAGAAGCCAGAATGAATCAAATTAATACACATACATTTTTCATTTCATATCATATACCCTACTGAATCTAGATCCTCTCCTAATCTAATTTTTTCTAATCTTTTAATAGAAATCTTGATACATGGACAGTGGCTGAAAATGGTGACCCATATTATAAGTGTATTATAATATTTTAAATAAATAAATAAAGCTTATCATCAATCATTAAATCAAGTTGGCCATCATCAATCACTAAATCAAGCTCACTTACAAATGCAAAATGCACTATTTACATTTGCATTGATTGGATTTACTGTTAATAATGACGATTAATTAATTAATTTTACTCATATAATTTATATATAATAAGATATATTTTGGCAACAGAATTAATTAAAAGTACTATGCTTTAGTGAAGTAGAAGGGTTTCCACCTTTCCATGGTTGGGCATATCTTATCAAACTTTGCTTACAACTCGAGTAATCTTTTCTTTAGAGGTATCTGCTACGGACAAAGCTTTGCCAAGAAAACAGTAAGGAGAAAGCATCGAGAAAGTTGAAAAACCATAGACTAGCTACTTCAAATCTTCTTCTGCATTTCTCAATTTTTATTTTTTCTCATATGTTTAATTAAATTCTTCGGAAGTAAGGCAGAGTTGTTAATAGTATTCAGTTGTATATTATTTGTTAATAAAAGTGATAATAAATACCTATCATCGATCGTACATATTAGTTAAACCTATTTTTTTCTGTAAGTGTTTTAAACAAGATGAATGTAGATTGTCTGAATTTCCAACCATGTCATATTTAACACTTTATTATTAAATTAATTAAATTATTTTGGAGTATAATTCCAATTGCTCATGAATTCTCTGCGCATTGGGGGGATTAATTTCTTTAATAGGTTAATTTCTCTCTCACAAAGTTGGCCGCATTTAACTTCTCTAGAGAAAATGAATTATTGTAATCATGAGAATAGTTGAAGTCAATAGAAAACGATGGTCACTAACGAAATGATGTAAACATTTTAAATTAAAAAAATTTCTTAATTAGTTTTTTCTAAGTTTTTTATTTGACCTACACATATTATGCAAATCCAAAAACAGTGACACATACACATGGTTCAATAAGTGCTTATTTGATATATTGAATCTCTAAAATTGATATCATTCCCATTCTCACACGTTTATGGTCCCTATGGGGACTTAAATTTCATCAATTGGATTGATTTTTTCTCATCTTTTTATCGCTATTTTTAGAATTTTTGACTTTCTCTTTAGAACTTTTTGGCATCCAAAGGAGATAAGGTAAAACATTGAAAAAGGACAATGATCATACAAACCATATATTATATTTGTTTAGATATTAAGTAGTAAATATTATCCTACATTTGATATTTAATGTATCAAATACATCAATGCACTGTATAACGTAATTGTGAAACGCAATATAATGCAAAATTTAAGATCTGGAAAGTAATGTAAAATTTAAAATCTGGAATAGAAAATTTATTCCAAATTTTAAACTTTGCATTTTTGGTTTTAAGACTTTTGTTGCATCATTCATCGAAATTTTAAAATTATATTGTATTGATACATCAATGTACTGTAGTCAATCCCCGTAACAAAGTATACAATAAAAATACATATTTTTCTCTAAATTTTTTAACTTTTAATTATAAAATATATGACTTTTATTTAATTTTTAGCATAGATAAAAACTTATTTTTTCAAGATCAATTTTCTTAGTTACATTTTTCATCAATTCCAAGTTCTTCAAGATTCACTTTCATGGTTATTTTTCTATCCATTCAATATTTTTCTAAACTTGCAGAAGAAGAGATATTTAATTTAGGATTAAAAAGCTAGGATAACTAAAATTTAAAACATGTAATGAATTATATTAGGTATAAACAGTGTAAAAACAATTAAAATTAAAGTAGGTTTAATTAGATTCATAAGTTAAGATTAAAATTATAAGTTAAGAAATAGAACATAAAGAAGATTTTAGAACATAATGAACATGCATAAAGAAGTATATAACATGATACATTAATTTTAATGCATTTAAAATTTTATCATATTTTATTTGAAAATTATCGAGTTGACCTCTTTTTTCGGTAATTATCCTGATTAAGAGTAACTCCGAATCATCAGTGAATTTTATTTTTATAAAAACAATTGTTCATATAATATAAAACATTCTTTATTCATAAAATGAATAATATGCATGTTCACTTTACTAAAATATAACCCACCACTAATGGTAGCTTTAAGTAGTCATGTTGTAATACCTGACTTAAGATTATCAACAATTTTATCCACTTTGGCCTAATCTATAGAGCTCATGATTTTGTTCTTGGTTATGGACCTAAACCCATCCCAAAAGACTTTGTTGATAACTTGGTTCTAACTCCACATATATAACCCAGCAACTTCCTCTCCCATTCTGATGTGAAACTCTTCCTATCCTCATAACCATCCTGAACCCTGTCAGGAGCTGCCTTTTATTCAGGCCTTTGCCCCGATGCCACTCTCTGCCCTTAAGGATCGGGATGGTATAAGCTCACCAGCTTCTGTCGGCTCATCCTCGAGTCCATAATCGTATTGAAAAAGAGTTGACTCTAATATTATATTATAATATCTGACCTAAAACTGTCAATAATATTATCTGTTTTGATTTAACTCATAAGACCTCATGGCTTTGTTCTTAGTAATGGACCTAAACCCATCCCAAAATACCTTATTGATAACTTGGTCTTAACTCCACATATATAGTTTAATAATTTTCTCTCCCATTCTGATGTGGGACTCCTCCTACTCTCACAACCATTCTGAAGCCTGCCAGTGTCAAAAACTGGTTCTTGCTCAGGCTTTTACCCCAACGTCACTCTTTGCCCTCAAAGACTAGGATGTAAACCTCATATTTTAAATTTAAGTGTATTTTGAACATTTTTTCATAAATTTTGAATGGATTTGGAAAAAATTCCATTAAAGTTTTAAATGAGCACTTGACCTTAAAATATAAATTTTCGTTGATTGGGATATCAAATTTGTGAACTGTTTTCTTTATATTAAATTAGACAAATATATGATTAAGTAGGAAAAAAATAGAAGTGAAATCGGAGTCCAAATAACTATTTTACCATTTTTTTTAATTTGTATTCAAAAGTCCAAGGATAATCATATCTTTTTAAATCTTTTATATATAGTATAAAATCCCAGCTACTGTTCTTCTTCCCCAAAAATGTTTCCCCAACCCGTAACAACTAGAACGTGAAACCCCCCTCCTTTTGGCTGCTGTCCTCTTCGTTTCTCCCTCAAATATTTGTTGTTTCATAAAATTTTTTATATATTCTCAGTCCATTTGATATCCTCTTCATCATGGTATAACTATTTTCATAATTTAACTTTGATAAAAAATAGGTTAAATAGTAACTTTGAACTAAAACTAACAGGTTTCTCGTTAGTCATTTCTCAAAACTCAAATTGTCATGACAATGGTATCAGCTGCGAAAGGAGAAAAATAAAGTTCTATTAAACGATTAACCGTTGTATGTGTTGGTATAGTGAGCTTGTAACATCATACAAGTTAAAGTATATAAATGTCATTATCTTTTAAGCTGAAGCAAGAGCTGGAGGAAATTTGGGACGTACCTTACAAGATGATCTCATTTGGGATAAGGGAACAAATATGATGATATGACGATGCTTACATATGACAATGTTCATATTAGTTTTAATAATATTTTTTTTTATCTAGAGCAGACTGAGAGTGAGATGGAAGTTAAAAATTTACTTAATGATCTTGGAATTTAAAGAAAACAACAATTTCTAATTTCAAAAAATAAATGATATGTTGTCAAAAATGGGGTACCGATTTTGTATGGGTGAGTTCTTCTAGCGTCATTTTGGGAAAGAGGTTATTGATTTCCTCATTAAACCTTTTATTACAAGCGCAAGTGCTAGAGATTCTACTTCTATTGTTATGTATCATTCATTTCCAGAGCTGTAGAACCTAGAGAAAAAGAGCAATTGAATCAAAGTTATTTGCCAAAAAGAAAAAAATAGTGTAAAAACAAAGGGTTCTTCAAAAAATCAGCGTGGTTCATTTTCATATTTTGGTGGAATGTAGACACTTATTGATACATTGTCTAAAGAACTTGGCAAAGATGAGCTTAAATTAAAATCAAAGGTTCTATCATTAGCTTATGGTCATGAAGGGAAATCAGCATTAGACAATGGGTCACTCTTTAGTGCTTCTAGTCGTAACAAGCGACAAGGTTTATCTTTTGATGCTATAATTATGATGGCTCCACTCTGTAATGTTAAGGAAATGAAGATTATAAAAGGAGGAAATCTCTTTTCATTAGGCTTTCTTTTTGAGGACTCGAGCATGTGAGCAAAGGATCGTGCGAGACAAGAAATTATTGAAAATGTATACCCTCCATAAGTTGTGAGTGGATCTTTAAAATTATTTTTTTTTATATATTTATTTATTTAAAATATTTATAAAAACTTAAACATTTTTTTTTAATATTTAGGGAATTAGACAATTCTTTTCTAAATTATATTTAATTAAATAGTGGTCAGTCTGTGATTTGATGAAAATTAAGAAAAAAAAACAAGTGTATTTTGCTGTGTTAAGATTATTATATATTTCAGTTTTGCATTGACATAAAATGGTTTAATGAATATGTTGAATATTGATTTGGATATGTATATTTGAATATGGTTTTGGATTTGTATATTGATAAACATGATGATGACTTTGAGGGTTTGTGATATGAGATGGATTTTTATGATTTGGATTCTTATTATGATCGTATATATATTTTTATGGTTGATAAACCAATTATTGATGTTTATTTGGTGATGAGGCCAAGGATGTTAGAATATTAACTTTGACTGTAGGTACAAGGTAATAGCTTAGGACGAACTTGGACAGAGATCGTGTGAGTCCCGTGCTTAGATGACAAGGGCATATCGATAATTTTATATTTTTATTGTACGTGTAATTGTGCTTGCATTGTACATAATTGACACATCATCATGACTGTATAATTATTTTGAGGATTTAAGGTGGTTAAGATAGAGTTTTAGGATCGTAAATACAGGGACCTTATCATGATTCTATAATTATTTTGAGAATTTTGAGTGGGACCCCAATGATATTTTCTAATTTAGAAAAGATTAAAGTGAGATTTTTTATTTTGAAGGGTTCAATTGATTGAATAGGGTGATTCATTCGATCGATATTTTGAAAACTCCCTGAAAAATTTATGGTTTCAGATTCGTTCGATCGAATAAATGTTCGTTTGATCGAAAGACATGTTCAATTAACCAAGATGCTTACCTCGTTCGAATGAGTAAGGATTCGTTCAAATGACAAAATGAAAGTCCCCTGACTTTTTGAAGTGTCGAAGGATTCGTTCGAACGACCCTTACTTCGTTCGATCGAAGTAGGCAGTTCGTTCGAACAAACTTTAATTTGTTCGATCAAACGGATATGAAAAGATGATTTTTGCCCTCTTTTAGAAGTTTCTCCTTTACATTACTTAAAAGCAAAATGATAATTTCGTCTTTTTTCTATAAATATGGGGTCAAGGCCTCAGATTTCATATTTTTCTTCTTCTTTTCTTCCTCCCCTTCTCCTATCCCTCTCCCTCATGCATGTTTTCTCTTTCTCTCTAAACTCTCACCCACATTTTATCACATTTTCAATTTCTTTTTACCTGGTAATCACATCCTTCATATCTAACTTTTCGAGAGCATCAATTGGACAGTAGAAGTACAAAAAACAAAAAAGAGAGTTAGGGTTTCGAATCCAAAATTTGGGGGTTTTCGTATTCTAGGTGGAATCAAAGCAAACCAACGATACCACAAGTATGAGACCCTGTATTTTCAAGTAAGGGCATTTTCATCTTTTCGTAAATATATGCCTAAGTTTTGTATAGATCGATGGTATTTTGATGATTGAAATGAGGTTTTGAATGAATTAGATAGAGTAAGGAATGGGAATGGATGTCGAGAATTTAACAAAAGTTCGATCGCTATAGAAAACTAGAGGAAGAAATTGATCGAACGAATACTTGGATTCGTTTGAACAAATAGGTTCGACTGAACGAAAACTTAGTTCGTTTCATCGAATCAAAGACATCAAATTTTTCAGGGAGCTCAAAAACTCACGATTGAACGAATCAGTGATTCGTTCAAATGAAGCACTATTCGACTAAACGAATGGCTGAATCGTTCAAACGAATAAATTGATCAAAATTTTACAGGGATTCAAAAAATCCTCGGTTAACTGAAGGGTTCGATTTGTTTGAATGAATGCCACTTCAATTGAACGAAATGATCGATTTGCCCTCTTTTGAAAACTTCTTTTCTTATATAATATCATTTTGCCCCTAATTTTATAAAAAGAAGTTGAGCCCCCTCTTTTTCCTCATTTTCTTTCTTCTTCCTTCTCTTCCTCTCGTTTGTTTGTTCTTTGTTCTTCACACACACACATCTCATTTTTATCATTTTTTTTATTTTTTCTCATCATCTTACCATATTCTACATCCCGAACACATTGATAGCTTCCATTTGTTTCAAGAAACATAGAAAACGAGTTTGGGGAATTAGGGTTTCAGAGCTCAAATTAGGGTTTTTCAGGTTCTAGGCCAAATCGAAGAAAACCAATGGTACCACAAGATTCGTAGTCTCGTTTCTAATATATCTATAACTTTTATTTCATATTTTAGCTAATTTTATTAGAAAATAAATTTTACTGTGCTTCGTAATAGGTTTAAGAGTTTTATCGGATGATTTTAGATTTTTCGGTGTTATTTAAGATATAAGAAGATTGGGTAACTCATTAGGAAGCTAGAAATAAGAATTCAAAAAATACTGAAGTCCTAGTTGGCGCAATCCAAGACGGAGGGGGGGGGGGGGG
>JAVXUL010000008.1:2196849-2212034 GCA_035590515.1 Trichilia minutiflora | reverse complement strand
TATATATATATATATATATATATATATATGGTAGCCATGGTCTATGAATTCTAGGGTCAGAAATTATGATTTCTTTCAGCATCAATTACATGAGCATTATTAATATTTGACCTCAGAATATTCTTCAAAATTACCGACGTCTAATTTAAAACAAAACAAAACAAAAAACATGAATTCCAAAACTAAAGAGGTGACTAATATAGTGGCCAAGAGCTGACATTGAGCTGCCAAGCCTTCCTTCGCATCTACAGTTAGCCCTTCCGAAAAATCAGCCTATTATTTCCAAAGTAACTTTTATCCAATAACAACAGTCGTTTTATTTTACACCGTCCAATCACTAACGTCAACTTTCGTTCCTTTTTAGGGAGCCTACGCCCCATAAAAACTATCTCCTGAAACTTCCATAGCTCTTTCAAAGTACCCCTCTTATATATATATATATTACATTTTTAGTCTCTAACTTTATGTTATGTTTTAATTGTTAAAATTTTGTAATGGTTCGTGGTACACAGTTATCATTGATTAAAAAAATGAAATATATAAAAGTACAAGTTGCCATCTCTCTCGTACTTCTTTAATTAAATTCCCAAATGGAGTCTTTTCTACTTTTCGATTCATTCATCTATCAAACCCTAAACTTTGTTCATTTTTGAAATATGAATACACCCGATCAAGAGAATTGATGATTTTGGTTTAATGGGTGTACTTATCTTCACATATACGTGTGGATGGTCAATAAGAGAGAGAGAGAGAGAGAGAGAGAGAGAGAGAGAGAGATCTAGTGGAGATATAGCTAGGTCTATAGAGTTAAAAAAGGAAAAAATAAAGGAGAGATTATGTGAAGTGGAAGCAAAAAATCTTGGCTTGTTTACTAAACAAACTTTCATCCACACAATTTTCTTTTTTTCATTTTTTCTGTTTTGATTTTAATGCTAGATCTCTCCAGTGATACATATATACCTTGTAATTGAAGAAAAATGAAAAAAAAAAAAAGGAGAAGAAAAAGCCAAGATCATGGACAAGATGACCTCTCTCTTTCTCTTTTTCTTCTTTCATGTCTCTCTCCAAACCGTTTTCTACTCAGACACATCAACCAACCAGTTTCTCTGTCTCTCTATTTCCTATATTCTAAGCAAACCTACACCTATCAACTTCCTCGTGATCATCATTTCCACTTCATCAAGCAGCCTTCTGATTTCTCTCTCTGTGTTTCTCTCACTCTTCAACCGTTCTATAAAATCCTCACTGATCAACATCAAACCAGTTGGAAGAAAAATGAGAAAGCCAGATCCCTACACGGGGAAAAACAGTAACGGTAGCAATAACAACAGCAGCAACAACAAGCTTCGAAAGGGCTTGTGGTCGCCGGAGGAAGATGACAAGCTGATGAGCTACATGCTCAGCAATGGACAAGGTTGTTGGAGTGATGTTGCTAGAAATGCCGGTTTGCAGAGATGCGGGAAGAGTTGTCGTCTCCGTTGGATCAATTACTTAAGACCTGATCTCAAGCGTGGAGCCTTTTCACCACAAGAAGAAGAGCTTATTATCTATTTACACAACCTTCTTGGCAACAGGTTTCTAGTTCTTCTCAATTTCGCGTTATAATTTTATCATTAATTCCATGCAACACATGCATTAAATAGAAAACACAGTCTCACGTTTTTTTTTTCCACGTTTTTATTTGAATCCGACTCTTATTACTTGTTATACGTCTTTCTCTTAATTCTCATTCTTCTAAAGGTGGTCTCAAATTGCGACTCGATTGCCCGGACGTACAGACAATGAAATCAAGAACTTTTGGAACTCAACAATCAAGAAAAGGATGAAGAATTTATCGTCCACTTCATCGCCAAATGGTAGCGATTCTTTATCGGATCAAGCCAAAGAAAACATGATGGCAGGGACAGGATCAGGAATATTCATGTCCATACATGATAATCATCATCATCATCAACAACAAAAACAACATGGTGTTAACAACATGTCCATGTATTATAACATGGATATATCAACGTCATTGTCATCATCATCGTCATCGTCATCCGTGGTTCTGAACCACATGATCGACTCGTTGCCGATGCTCGAGCATGGCATGAACATGATGGGTTCATCAAACAGCAATGGGTACATGAATTCAATTCCATGCATATCCCAAATTGGAGTGAGTAATAATACCAATGGTGATGGTTTCTGCAGGGAATTAAATGGGAATTTTCGTGGGGAGCTTTATGTTCCTCCATTAGAGAGCATAAGCGTAGAAGAAAATGTGAAGACTGAGAATAGGAACTCTAACCGTATTAACAAAGATAATAACAAAGAAGAAGAGAATATTGGGGTTGGGAGTTTATGGCAAGGAGAAGAGACAAAATTATTGGGGGAATGGAGCTTGGAGGACTTGATGAAAGATGTTCCCTCTTTTCCTTTTCTTGATTTCTACTCAAGTTGGTCATAATTTTTTTTTTTGAAATTATACAATTACCCCCCTGAAATTTTCTCTTGTCAAATTGATAATATATACCCAAACATCTTATTAGTCACACCTCTTAGAACACATAACCCCCCAAAAAAAGAAGAAAGAGAGATACCCAAATGTTTTAGGGCTATATAATAGTTTTATATGATGGGTTTGTAATTAAATAGGTCTCTCAAACATATTGTTCAATATTTGTGTTGTATTTTCTGCCATGGAAGAATGTTCATAGAGCTTAGAGGGAGTTGAAATAAAGGTCAAGTTTGGAGGATTGATTCTCGACCTAGGGGGTAATTCTTGTACATGTGTTTTATTTGCTGTAAGTCAAAGCTACAATTCAAATAATTGGTATGTACACAGTATATATTCTGTTGAAGAGATAGCCTTAGAAACATACATGAGTAGTCAGTAGTATTTGGTTAATTAATTGCACTACTGAAGTGTTATTAATTAGTGAGACAGTTATGCCTATTTGTTATATATATAATTATTCATGAAAAGACCTATAATTTAAACAGGAGTGCCTTTATATATACTCTACAAAAAATAAAATAAAAATGCTGAAAGATAAAAATAATAATAAAGCATTCACATTCTAATATTAAATCACTCATTTTAATTATATTTTTCTTTTAGAACAAATAAATTTGGTACACATACCTAAATGTTTTTTGTATTATTATATTATTATATTTATAATTTCAATTATATTCTCAGATGTTATCAATCCCTTCCACCCTCAAAAAGAAGAAAGTATAATTTAGTTAAAGATCATTGTTTCTTCGAAAGAGGGTTTTTATCATATTTTAGTTGAGATGTCCATTTCAAACCAAAAACAAGAAGATTCATGTGGAGTAATTAGTCAGCTTAACAAATAGTTTAATAGCTAGTTATTCGCCTTAATGGTGGGATTAATTCTCAAGAGTAATCATGACTTATCCATCCTTTCATCTCATCACTTAACCAAAATTTTAACTTTAGTCTCTAATCTTTTGTAAAAATATCACCATACTCATTTTTTATTTCACATTAGTCATTTGACCCAAATTTCATTGGACTATCTATTCTTTTTCTTTTTTTTTTTAATTAGATAGAAAAATACTTTTTCTTGCCTTAATTTAATACAAATTTTAACAAAAATTGATATACTTATTGATAATATATTTTGATGGATGATGATAACCCAAAATTTCAAAACTTTGGCTTCATCGGTTTCATGTAATCTGTTGAGACACACAAATTAATATTTTTTTGATAATTAAAACTTAGAAAATAAATATACCTTATTTACATACCTCTAAACAAGGTTTAATGGGTAATAAGTTTGGGATTAATTATACAATTAACAGTGTAGAGAAGTAGTAGTGAATAGAAAGTAATCTTTGATAAACGACATTAAATTATAAATTGATAATTTATGATGAGAAAATTAAAGTTAAAGCTGATACAACATTTTCACTTGATGAATTAGTGGATGGCAATTAGTAAATCATTTTCCTTTAGAATTTTTTTTTTTGACAGAGACCATAACGAACAATATCATATTCATGCTTATATATATATATAAAGTTTGTTATCTATAGAAATATATATATATATATAGTGATTAGTGACAGCTGATTACGTAGAGTTTCATGAAATATGTGCAACAAATTTTAAAAGAAAAATATTTATGCACAATTAAGGCAAGAATATTAACTTTTTTATTAGATCTTTTCATGAATCATTTGTAGAACTGATTTTTTTATGCAAATTATTAGACATACTATTTTAAAACCATTAAATTTATTAAATTTTAATATATAATATTAAATTTAAAATGTATAATTACATAACATTATTAGTATTTTATTAAAATAGTGCACACTTGAGATTTAATTCTAATAGTTAATTAAAACATATATAATAGGATATATATATATATATATGATTTAGATTTTATTTATGTTAATTAAAAAGTATTTGATAATAATAATTTTTAGTAATATATTTTTACATTAATATTTGACATATAAACTTTTTATTCTAAGACAACTCTAATTTAAAAACTATCACGCCATATATAATATCAAACGGAGTTTAATGTGCTTCAATTTTTTTTTTTTGAAATAAATTTTGATGAATAAGTATATAGTATGACTCATAAATCTATGCTAACATAACTCACAAATTAATTTAAAAAAATTTAAACTTAAAAAAAAATTAAGAAAGGTAAGCTCTACCATCCTCTCTCCTCCAGTCTATGTTTTTTTTATTTTTCCTTTTCCTAATCTTCCCATTAAAGTAGTAGTGGTTGGTGCTGTGTTCATGATAAATTGCTTCATTTTCAAGCATATTATAATAAGAAATAGATCAATGTTGAAAAAACATAAGCATGTGTATATAATAGTTTTTGAAATAATCAAAACAATATCGTTTCAAGAGTTAATTATCAATAAGTCATTGTAATTTAATTAAGGACTTATCAAACAAAGCCAAAATCAATAAGGTCCGCAGATTTGACAAGTGGGTTGAATTTTTTTAAAAAAAGAAACAAAGTTGCCATAATTGAAAAAAAAAATTTACAAGTTCAAAGTCAGTTATTCAACACATAAATTATGATCCATATATACTAAAACATTTCTAATTATTTTTATATTACATACGTTAAATATATTATATTTTGTAATTTTTTGAAAAACTATTTAACAATTAATAATTATAAATTATTTAAAATACCAATTACTTACACTTTTATGATTATTATTTATCTTTCATTTATACAAAACAAAAGGAAAAAAAAAACATGAGGGAATTTAAGTAATTCAAAATAAAGCCAGTTTATCACGTATGAAAAAATGAAAAAAGATAAAAAGTAAATGTTGCTTGAGTGATTCGAACTCTTCCAAGAACCCCATGTACTTACTAGCAGGGATGTGGTTAAGTTGAACTAAGTCGATACAATGAACTACTGAACCTTGACTTGACTTAAAAACTCGAAGCTCGAACTTAATCGAATTTATAATTTTTTATACTTAACTCAATTTACTGAGATACTTGATGTATGCAAAAATTAAGCTCGAATATTTATTTTTTAAAATTATTACTATAAAATTTAAATTTTACTCTATTCCATTCAACTTGATTATATCCTTAGTAGATATTTGATTAGACTCGTGAACCTAATAATTCAAGTATTATTATATTTGAACTCAACCTAAAGAATCACTTGAGTTACTCAAGCTCGAGCTAGACTCAATGATTATCTAGTTAAATTCAAATATCTATTGTGTAAAACCTTGTTTTTTTAATTAGAGTATTTTGATTATTTTATCATATAGGCGTCTTTTTATTATTTCTACAATATACATGTTCGAGCTTAATTAATGAGCAGTCAACATGATATTGAAACTTAATATTTGATTGAAGAGAATTTAGCTGAAAAATAGTTAAGTTTGAAAGATGTTCTATTTTGAATTTCGTTGAATACTCGAGTTGCAGAGTAAATTTTATGCTAATCAAGATCACAAATTGCTATATTATAACTTAATGGAATATTAATTTCTAATATTAATGGAATATTATGACTTAAAATAAGTTATATTGGGGTCATTTTATCAAGCGTTTAGATTTTTCAAATTATTTAACGTATAATCTGTTTACACTTTTTGATCGATTATCATCACCTAAAATGTTAGTTCTCTTAATAGATAATAATTAATATTTTCTCTCTTTTATAGCAAGGATATGCAAATGGTTATTAGTTATGACCGTTTTGATTCACTGTAGAATTAGCTGTGAGTTGGAATCGATCTCATTGATCCCGTTGTGAACTCTTTAAATGCTCAACAATTATGATTAATATATAATAATATGTTATAGTTCTTAAATCACAATAAAGAGAAATTTCATCAAACTTTTTACTCCTAATTGTACATATTGTGTGATTAATATTCCTCTATCGTCTAATCCCAACTAAGTTTGGACTCGTAGGACGTCAAAACCTTGAATTCAGTATTTATTTTAGATTATCGATTATTACACACTGAACTTATCATTACAAAATTATTTCGTATTACTTGAACTAAACTCTAGTCAAAGACTCTCTTTTTAGCTGTTTACCCATGTCAGACTGAAAATTTGAATCCGGATCAAGTTAACGAAAACTTAAGATCTTATATATCAAATCGATGAATTTCATCTTAATAGTTATTTGTATCTCAATATAAACAACCCATGATCAAATCGTCTTCTTGTGTAAGACTTGATTAGTCTTAGATTTATACAACATATAAACTATGTGCATTTATATCAGATAACGATCATGACGTCTCAGGTCAAAGGAGTACGTTGCTTATTAATGTAATTAAATAACGAATCATTAACTGCATATATTTTATGTGATTCATCATTTTTTGATCACATTCAAAAAACAATTATCTAACTGTTAATCTATACTAATATCCTAATGATATGACTTTCATAGTCATCCATACTAATATCATCTAATAATATTCATTAGAGATATTTAGTATACGTATTATGTAATACCGATACTCAGTCGATATTACATATATAGGGATCAATTTAGATAATCTAATTATCTAAGCATTTATATGTATATTCCATTCATTAGCAGGATAAGAAAGAGAAAATAGTTTATACATATGAACATAAATAATTTCTTTATTAATAATATATATAATATATATTACATAGTGATTCGATACATAATACCTTGAAATCGACACGATAAACGATTTTTATAGCATCCTACACTAACACAATGTCAATGATAGGGCAGATTTTAAATAAAATATAATGTATTTTACTATTTTATATCTTAAAACTAGAGTAATCGTTGAAAGGGATAGCTAATCTGATGATTTTTCGAAACTAACAGACCTAATTATAAATAAATAAATATTTTCTATGTTTTTCGAAATGATTCTACCTTTAATACCTTATTTTGTGTTAAAAGTCTATTTTAATGTTTTATGTATTTATTTTTATATTACATTAATATTTCACTCATGTATATTGTTGTATATTCATCCCCTCATATTTTAATTTTAAGTAGGCAAGTGTGCGATTAAGAGTTAGTGGTGACAATATCATATAGATGTATGCACCCAGGTAAAATACCCTCTCATCGACTCTTTATAGATGTAAAAGTCCATTGGAAACCTTAATGAGTCTATTTATATATTTAGATCATGAGAATTGTATTTTATTGTATTTGAAAGTAGATTTTATTAATTTAAAATTTATAGATGTTAGTAAAACATTTAATGTTGGATACTTTATAAATCTTAAGTATTTTGGCATGGTTTTAATAATGTTTTGGAAGTATTGACGAAGAACTTTGATTTGTATATAATATGTTAATGATTTATTTTACTTTAATGTGTTTTTAAAATACAAGTTATATTGGATGTAAATGGTATTTGGACTGAAAAGTGATGATTTTGAATTATTATGGGGATATATGTTTAAAAGTAAGAATAATTGATTATGAGAATTAAATAATATTGGTTTGATCACGACGATTCTATAGATACCTTACATATTAGATATTAAGTGAATTACTTTGGCACAATGATATTAAGTGATGATATTAGTTTGATCATAATTATTTTAGGAATTAAATAATTGTTTTGCGATTTGAAATGAATATTTTGGATTGATTTGGTTTGGGATTGTTTTTAATAATTGATTATCAGTTATAGTAGATATCTTATAGATTTTTAATGAGCATTCTAAGTTTATAAAATATGTACTAAGAATTTGTAATAAGTATCATGTCTAAGTCCTATAAATCGAGACGTAATATATTAAATCAAATATAAATAATTCACAAGTAATTTGACTTAATTATATCCCTACTTAACAAGCACACACCTTAACCACTCAGTCAAAGAGACAAATGATATGCATTCGGTCATTTTAATTATTTTAATATCTTTGTAATTCAAATAAATCCTCAATCCCTTCATTAGCAAAATTCAAACATTTTTATATTAATATATAATATTTAAAATTTGTATTTTATGATCATTGTGATTTTAAAACCACTTCATTATAATATCAAATAGAATTTAAACAATTTGCTTAAGTACTAATGAACAATTTTATCATAATATATATATATTTAAAGCTGGCAACCAAATAGTACGGGCCTTACGTCTAAAGATTGTCAGCCTAACATGCACACAAACTAAACCCAGTCATTGTTTACCACGAAGGGATCTTAAAACCAACCTCTTCCATTCCTAAAAGCACCCACATTTCTAAATTTCCAACCTCTGTTTTTAGCTTACCCTCGTCGCATTCTATACCATTTTAGTTTCAATTTGTATTTTTAAATAATACTCTGATACAATATTGATATTTGATTAATGCAAGAAAAGAGATGATATGATGTTTATACAATCAATGGTTTGAATATAGAAAGCACAAAATTTTCAATTATATTCTTCAAATTTTTCCTTCATAGGATCAATTATGTTTTTCAAATAAAATCAACAACTTTATAACATATTATAATCATTAAAAATAAATATCACATTAATATAAATAAAAATTACATTATTATTTTAATATTTTTACTTGTAATTTTAAAAATCATGCTCTCGTAAATGCTTAAATTTTTTGTATTACTCTAATTAAACCCTCCTAATTTGATATATTTATTATAATTCAAGCAATTTTTTTATATCATTACATTCATACCATTGTAGTTAGATTTACTTACAACATTTTTACTAATCTTTCATTAGATGCCTAATAATATTTGAATTTGATTTCATAACCTTTTTTTTTAAATTTTATTTGATTACTTTAAAAATAAAGTAAAAAAATATCTGATAAATATCAAATTTTAATGAAATTTATTCTTTTTTTTTTTATTACTATGTAAATTTCATTTGTGAATGAATATATTTTTTGGTGGTACTTTGAAAGTTCGATTAATATATTATTTGTTAACTAATATTTTTTAGTAAAATTTTTATTTTCATTCATCACACAATAGTTCTAACTTTAAAAGGCTTGGACTTGAACTATTCAGTTTGAATTTGATTATATAAAATCTAGTTTAACTTGATTTGATCCAAAATATTTTTATATTTAAACAAATTTAAATTAGTTCAAGGCTCTTGGGTTAACATGTGGATAATAATAATATAATTGTTAATGCAATAAATTGGTGTCATTTTTAATCTCGAACATCAATTAGTTTTCTTTTCTCGTTCTTAATTTGGGACTGCAAAACACTGAACACCTTAGGGATAAAGTCGATTTTCCGACGAAAACCCTCTGATACTTAAGTCAGAGTTACTTATGTGTGTGAGAGGTGTACATGCAGGTATAAAAGCATGAACGCATGAAAAGTATAGGACATTTTATTCTCTGAAAAATAATGCAGAACATAACAGAAATGTGTGTAATTCAATGTCTTAGTGTGTGTTTTTAGAATGTCATAAAATGTCTTAGGAATGTGTTAGAATGTACCTCTCTTGATTTTTGGATGTTGTATATTAGAAGCCTAGGAGTTCATACCTTTGAACACATGTTGTTGCATGGTTGAAGTGCCCAAGATAATCTACTGCAAAAGTCAGGGGACGTGAGAAACTGTGATACTCTTTCTCACCATGGCATGCTCGAGATCCCGAATGTACGTTCCTCCGAGTAAAGCTTCTAGTTCTCCCGAGAATGAATTCTCCTAGTTCTCGGGAGGCTCATATACAGTGGGCTATGACTTTGATGACACCAAAATACAGCGTTGTGGAGGCCTGTATACCCTAGGTGCTCGTGAATCCTTGCGTTTTATATAAGTCATATCAGCCCGACCCCCTAAGCCCAGAAGGCTTGTCGTTAAAGGTCTTGAGCCCGAGTGCGAGTTAATCATGAATAACTCGAAGGAGACCCTCTGACTAGTAGCCTCGAATAGAGTGCCCGAGGTGATCTCGCTATCTTCCATATAATGTAGTCGGCTTCTTGGGATGACATCGTATCAAGGGGTCCACTCGGAAGTAATATGTCTATATGATGGGCTTTGATAAGGGTTTAGAGATGGGACTGGGACTTGACAAAATACCCAAATACTAAGCCCCCCAATTTTTAATTCAATGAGACTTTAATTGAAAACTGTTCAACTTCTGCTTGGCTGGTATGACTACTGTTACGTTTCGATTACTTTCTTCGAGAATAGAACCGTCACTACACGTGTCGTTATCCCATTGATAGACCAGTCTGAGAGGCCGCGATACTCAAGCCGTCATAATGTAACCGTCAAGATGGGTCCCACTTTATTTAAATTTTGAAAAGAAATCGACCTTCACATTCCATATTAGGGTAAGATGGCATCCCCTGTCCGTTGGATTGGAATCAACGGTCGGGGTTCTTTTGGCTTGTCTATAAATACCCCTTCCCTTTTCTGACAAATCTTTTCTTCCCTTTCTATCTTCACTTGCAAGCAAAAGCACTCAAGTAAAAGCACTCCGAGCATACTGTTCAACATTCTCCGTTGTTCTTAGAAGTTCTCAGCATTCTCAGCCTTCTTTTTCTCCGAACAAATTTACGACACATCTCATCTAGTAAGTTCTTTCTCACTTTTCTTCAGATTTATAGCAGTATTTTTCAATATTGTGAATGAAATATCATAGATGCATGTTTAGGTGTGATAAAAAACTGTTAAGGTAGGAGGTCTCCTAGGGACCGAGTAGAAAAACATTATAGGGTTGTCAATGATCCCTAAACAGTCGCCTGGTTTCTTTTTACCCCCTATTTTTATGAACAGAAATGGCATCCGTTTCTAGCTCTTCGACCCGACCCGAGACTGTTGAAGGGGGAGACAATGTCGGAGCGAGCTTGGAGCTAGTTGCAAGCCCCAAGCCTATTTCTGAGGCTCGATCTCCATACGAGTAGGATTAGTTCACTTTCACAATCCTGGAGACTGACTTAGAGGCCTACACAGCCCTTTTTGATATTCCCATAGATATATACCTCCGAGCCCCCGAGACTAATACGATACCCAATCATCCTCCTGAGGACGAAGTGGCCTTCAATGACGAGTTGTTCAACTTAGAGGTCAGGTTGCCTCTGCAATCATATTTTTCCATGCTCCTGACCTATATGAGAATAGCCCCTTAGCAGTTGAATCTGAACATCTGGAGAACACTAATAGGGTTATACGTACTGTAGGGGCAGATATCTGACTTCTTGTCTGTCATGGAGAAAAAAGAGCACATGTTCGTGCTCAAGAAGAACCCCGAAAAGAATCCCGGGTGGGTATACCTTCAAGCCAGGCCTCAAAAGCCTAATTCAATTAAGGGGAATCCCATAAGCAACAAAGACTGGAAGAGCAAATAATTCTTCATGAGGGAGAATTAAAACTCCAAACCACATCTCCCCGTATTGAGTGCGTTTAGTGAACCCTTATTTTGGTCGAGAGAGTCAGAGCCAAACTCCCGTAGCCTAGAAATCATAAGACAAGCTAGGGATCAATCCCCGGATCAGAAATGGCTGCTTTCTTATTCGATTTTAATCATCTTAGGCTTAGTCAAGACATGCCCGAGTAGGGACTTCATGTTTCTACAAAAGAAAATTTTTGCCCAGAGTATAATTCTTTCCTGTATGCTTGAGTCCATAATGTGTGTATATATATATATATGTCTTTACTGTGAATGTTACTGACTCTCCGTTTGTTATTTTGCAGAAACTACCATGTCTTCTGGGAAGCCTTCTGCCCTGTCTTCTCTAAGCAAGCTGGTGAAAAAGAAGCTAGTCGAGGCCTCTACAAGCGATGCCTCCAAGCAAACTCCCCGTCAAAAAAACAGCAGGGTCGGGGGGAGATGCTCGAAAGGAGAAGGAGTCAAGGGCCCTTGAATTTTGACTCAAGGTCGGTTTCTATTATTGCTCTAAACAAAGGCAAGGGCATCATGGTGGAGAAGCCACCACTGGATAAAGGGCATAAGAAGCCCCAAGACGACCCCTTAGTTGCCCCAGCAGCTAAACAAATAAAAATTATGGGGTCGGGCCCCGTAAAAGCTGACGTGGGAGGATTCTACGGGGTCAGCATGGTTACCGAGCTGCGGATGGGTGACATCCCCGAAAAAAAACACAAGCATTTCATCCACCTGCTCGACCTGATTAATGACGTCGCGCGGCATGTGGCCCCATCCGTTACTGAGAAGCTCGACAAAACAGGGGATCTCGAGGTCATGGACTTCATATACAAGTGGGGTCTGAAGGTGAGTACAACACTTATATTTTTTATTGTATGCTTGTAAGTTTTAGATCACTAACATTTCTCCCCGATTACAGGCGTGCTACCAGGCGAATCGACAAATTGAGGCTCAGAGGGACGAGACGAGCAAAATTAAAAAGCTGAAGAAGGAGAACGCCTTTATCCTCGAGCAGCAGAAGAAGGCGGAGGCCAAGCTGGCCACTGAGTTGACTCAGTATGAGGCAAAGGAGGTGGCATGGCGAAAGGAAAAAAAGGAGCTCGAGCTCCGGCTAGCCTCAACTGAATCTGCGCACTCGGGGGTCAACCTCGAGAACGCCAACTTGAAGTCTCGGATTGAATTACAGCAATTCGAGATGGAGATTTTGAAGAAGCACCTGGCCAGGGAACCTGAGAGAATCCAGGTTACAGTAAAAGTCACCGAGGCAGAAGGGGAGGCCTCGCTGAATCAGGCGATAGACTTGACCTGCCAAACCTTCTATGAGAAGTACCCTAACCTCGACCTCGGATGGCTCTACGAGGTGTTGGGGAGAGAAGTACCCGATTTCGGGGTCGGGATACAGAAGCAAAAAAAGAAATCCCTGCCTCAGACGTTGCAGCTCAGGAAGGCCATGCTGATCCTCCGGCAACAACAAGTCAGCCTCCGCCGAATCCTGCCTCCGACCCAACTCTGTAAGACCCTATTAATGTAAATAAAGACCAGTACACTCAGATTTTTTGTACAAACATTTTATAATAATTCAGATATTTTAATAAATACTCTATTCTATATATTCTGCCTTTGTTTATTCTGAATATCTGTAATATTTCTTCGAGTACAGTACTTAGAAAAATTTTTTGTATAAAATATTCAGCTCGTCACAAACAGTCGCACAACTCATTAGCTCAGCAAGGATATCTGAATAAAGGATTTAGAAATTTTTTTACCAAAGACGATGCTCGGACTAATACATAAACATATAACTTTAAATATATTCGATAAAAACTCCCGAGCATATAAATTAAAAAAATTTCATAGATAAAATATTCGGTTCGATATGAGTATCTAAGCACTTATCAGTTCGATGAAGACATCTGACCAAATAACTTAGAAAATATCTCATTAAGAATAATGCTCGGGTTAATACGTACACACATGACTTAAATATATTTGAAAAAAGACCCCGAGCACATGACTTAAAAAAATTTAACTTGGATAAAACATCCGTCTCAGATTGATATGTAGCCATATGAATTACTGCTCGGTTTGATGAGAATATCCAACCAAATAATTCAGAGAAATCCCAATAACTTGCAAAGTTAATTCTGCGCAAATTCTTGAACGTCTTATTCATAAGAAATACTGTAAATAAATTGAATAGTCTCGATATAAATGTTCGAATAAGATACTTACTTAAACAATGTAAGAAACATACCGTTTTGTGTCGGATAATTCAAATAAAATACCGTAGATAGATAGAATCGTCTCAGTACAGATGTTCGAATAAGATACTTAGGCAAAATAAAGAATATGCCATTTCGTATCGGATAATCCAACTGAAATACCGTAGGTGGACGGGATCGTCTCAGTATAGGCATCCGAATAAAAACTCAGGCAAAATAAGGAATATGCCATTTTGCATTGGATAATTGGCAATAATCGTTCGAAATAGCATATACATTTATCACAAAGGGATAACAGTACAGAGTCAATATGTCATTCTCATTAATCATTAAAACAGGGGAAAATATTTTATAGATCGGTCTGTTAAATAATTCAACCATGAAGATAAAGAACATAAGGTAAATATAAATTATAGACAACATATGGCCTCGAGTCCCAAATGATACAATATAATACAGAGATTGAATCGGGAACAATATAATCTTCTCAGATATTCTCCCCTTATAACAAAGATGACTTAGCCTTACAGGCATAAGGTCTTCTCTGGGCACTTTGATACCTGCAAAAGAACTGAAGCCAGTAACTGGCCTCGGACGACATGGTCTATAAGGCCTCGGAACGATGTAGTTCCTTGACTACCACATATCCTTAGCTTGGAGACGAAATAGTCTCATTGGCCTAAGGTTTTCTCGGAGATAACTTAGTCCCGATGAAAGATCCGAGCCCGAATTCGATTATCGGATGATTTAGTCTTACTGATATAAGGTCTTTTTAGGGCACTTTGGTACCTGTAAAAAAACTAAAACTAGTAATCAATCTCGGATGATGTGGCCTAAAATCCGTTCATCGGAGGACGTGATCCATCTGGCCTAGCCCGAAGTCCATTCATCGGACGGTGTGGTCCATATGGCCTGGCCTGGAATCCGTTCATTAGGCGATGTGGTCAATATGGCCTAGCCTCAAATCCATTCATCAGGCGATGTGGTCCGTATGGCTTAACCTAAAATCCGTTCGTTGAATGATGAGTATATAAAAGTGTATGTGTATTAAGGTTAAATTTATCATTTTACACTTCAAAGTATGATTAACTCTCTCCATTTATGCAT
>JAVXUL010000008.1:2177236-2196749 GCA_035590515.1 Trichilia minutiflora | reverse complement strand
TACTTATCTTAAATGCTTAAATGAATAATGGATGAAATGATTTATATATTTTGAAGTGTTTGTGGATTGAATAGAGATATTTCGGAGTTTAGGTGTTTAGATGATTTTATTTGAAAGTGTTTTGTTTACTAGTTTTTGAAACAGAATTGTGTAAAGGCCTTACAGGCTCTTAGGACATATTCTGAGTGATTGAATATATTTTAGGGGTCTGTGACGGTTGTCAAGTACAGGACCCACATGTTAAGGCGTGATAGGCCGTTTAAGTAAGTTGAGGTCACAGGTGAGGCAAGCATATGTGAAAGGAGATTGATTATATGTATAATAGTTTTATGCCTACCTGTGAGTTTCATCGGAGATAGTCACAGATGTTACCATATGATTATTCGATGTCACCGTCAGTGGAGGACCAAGTTTTGGAGTAAATACATGTATCCTTTTTCTTTTATGACACATGTTATATTGTAATAAAACGTATTTTTTTATTTATTTACATAAAAATCTACTAATGATCTCGGGGTTGCTCAGGGTCAAGGTAATCATTGAGAAGGTGGCCAGCCTGATGAATTTCTATAAACAAGTCATTATTTTAAAATATTTAAAAGCATTTTTTATGCATTTTGAAATTAATTTTTATTTCAAAAATCTTTTTTTACAAATAATATTAATTTAATGCCATTATATTTTGTTTTAACAGTCATAATTATTATGCGTGTGTATATGTATGTATGTGTTTACTCACTGGGTATACATCTGTGTACTGATTCTCCCCTCATACTTTACTTTCAGGTAATCCAAAGATTTATGAACAAACTACGTAGTGGTTTTAAGTATTCAGGTATATTTTATACTCAACTCTAATTTTCATATTTTAAATCTGTTAAGGATTTTGTAAACATTATATTATTTATATGCTTTTGAAGATTTTAAACGAATTTATAAAATTATATCATTTATTTATTTATTTGTGTTTGTTGGTAAAGAAGAGATTGTTTCAATTTATAATTTTGTATTGGTTTAATTAAAATATGAATTTTATTGAATTTTGATATGTCTCATAGAGACGACCTCAGATGATTTATATTATGTTTGGAAGATGATATTTTATTATATTGACTTGTTATGAATTTTGTGATATTATAGGAATGTTTATAAATTGGTGTGATTACGCAAAGTATGAGAGTTTTGGAAGGATATTATTAAAAGTGTATGAAATATTTTTATAACCATAGGTATCAGATTAGCCTTATAGATTCTTAGTATATATTTTAGGCATAAGGAATACATATCAGGATTTTGTGACAGTTGTCACATGTGAGTCCTACGATCAAGAACATGACAAGGACGTTACACATGTGGTGATATATGTGATTGTCATCGATATAATCATAACCCCAGGTAGGTAGTCACTTAACATTAGATCACCCAGATGACTTCTTAAAGGTCCAACCTTAGACTACTTTACAACAAGACATCCATATGGACAATTACTTACCTCATCTGACTACTAGATCATTTAGGCAACTATTTCATAAACCACTCACCTAGGTGACCTTTACCTAGATCAATTCTAGGCTATTTACTCTATAGCTATAGCTTTGACTTTCTCTATTATATCACCATATGCATTAAAATACAAATACAAATAAATAATATCCATGTATGCCATAACCATCATTTAATCAATAATCAATTATAAAATTATTATCATTTCATATTCATAAAGCTAATGATATAAATTAAGATCATAAAACAATATCATTTATTCAAACTCATGCTTAACTTATAGAGCTTCATACACATATCAATCACAATATAGGTCATTATACATTTGTTTATAAAAATGAGATATAAAACAATAATTATTTAAAATATAAGATATAAAATAAAATTTTAACTTATTAAAATATTGAAAATATATAAGTTTTATAAATGTTTTGAACGAAATAAAAAATATTTTAAAAAGTCAACTCACTCTTAGGAGGGTAAGTACATCGTGTATTTCTTCTATTTTGCATGGCCCCTCACTTACATGATCAATGTTTATTTCATACATAAATTAATATTTTCATTAGTTCTTATATCTCAAATAATAATAATAATACATAACCTATATGCCAAAATTATACATAAGGTTCTCGGGTTTTCTAGGTAACATCTGATTATTGGAATCAATCCCATTTTTGTCCATTTATTTGATTTTCAATAATGAAATCTCATGGCCAATTCATAATTCAACAATTATAGACAATTCAAACCTAATTTGGATCTCTAACTTCTATCTCATCTTGTCTTTATAAATCGATTTCAAGTTTTTGACAATTTAACATTTGATTTATTCATTTTATGTTCTAAATAAACTAATTTAAGTAAATTTATCAAAATTGCACCTAAATTTATAAACACCCTAATTATACAGTAACTTACTCACTGTCCTATATAATGCATACAAATTTACTTTGAATTTCTTACAATTTAATTTCAAATATATCTATTTTACGTCCTAAATAATATAATTTAAGTCAGTTTATTATAATTAAGCCTAAATTTACAAATAAACAGTAAACCATAAAATTATAAATTCACTTAATTATGAAATGAATACTCAAATTGAATGAGACTCTTTGTCAAAGGATTGTTAGAAACCTCATAAAGCTCCGATTCTTCTAATTTCGAAAAGCCCCTATTTGAGTATAAAACCCCAGTTTTATCCCTTTTTAATTTCTTAGCCAAATAAGAAAAAAGAAGCTTGTAAGAGGTAAAGAATATTGAGTTGTTATTGTGTTTAGCGAAAAATTAAAGATTAAATAGTAAAAATGGAAGAAATGGGGGGAGAAGAAAATATGCAGTGCACTTGATAAATATATATGTTTTTCACTCTATGTTTTTGTTTTTTTTGTATATATATATATTGTGAATAATTATAAAAATGTCCCTAAATATATAAAGGAAAAAAATTTTCAAAAGGGAGCAAAAGTGACATTTTCAAGGATAAAAAAAATAAATTGATATCGTTTTATATTTGGGGGCCAAACCGATGCCTGAATCAAAGCCCAAATTGACATTGATTAGGTGGTTTGGTACACCAATCCAAGGGAATCACCTTGGATGGGTTGCCCCTTGATTTTTAGGTTCTAGTTAGGGTTTCGTCGTCCTAGTTCTCACATTCCTCTGTTTTGATACTATTTTCTTTTTTATTTGATATTTGATTTTACTTCAGTTTCTTTTTATTCGACCATCTCTTTATCTATTTTAGTATCGAAAAACTGTCGGTCAAACGTCTGTCTAAATTAGTGAAAAATTCATTTTAAAGCTCAAGTACTTATCAAAATCCAAATTGAATCTTCTTAAAATTTAATCATTTCTTATCTAAATCCTCTCAAATCACATATTAAGTTTCAATATCATGTCTCGTACTTGTTTATGCACTCATATGGACTTATAATAAAAATGATAAAAATGCTTGTAATAAATAAAATGATCAAAATATTTCTGATAGACAAACCAGGATATTTCATTAAAGGAGTTGCAAATAGCATGACTCTAAAATATAACACGTAACTTATAAAATTTACTGCAAAATTTGGAAAAGTTTATTTTTTAAATCAATTTATTACTCTCATGAAGAAAATTAATTTCTTTGGTGAATGAGTCAATTTTTTTTTTTTTGATCGAGAGGCAACAATTATGAATCATATAATTTGATTTAGGTTTTATAAACTTACCAATCCATTGAACTCTCTTAAGCAGGTGTCCCATTTCTCCACTTAAACTACCTTTGCTTTTCCAGATATGGCCAATAATTTTAGTGATCATCATTAATTTTTTCTTCTTCTTTTTTATGCCTTCTAGAATGTGTATTTTATTTCCTCCCATTGATTTGATGCCATGTTTGTATGTAATTTACTTTCACAAATCAGCACAAGCCAAGAAGATATTTTATGTACTGTTTGGTTACTGAGAAAATAAAATAGAAATTTATACTGTGTTTGTTGTTCTTGCTTCTAAAAGATGCCACTGAAAAAGTCAATAATGAATCTGTTGCACTATTAATTAATTTTATTAATATGTTTTTACTGAAAATTGAAGGCAAAAGAGTTAAGTACCCCTCTAACTTGAATCACAATCTTTTTCAATATTCTTCCTATTAAATTATGATCATTTCTATAATTTACTTAATTTGTAATACATTACACTTGGCATGCAAAGTTTCATATTCCAGCTATATACATAGATGGTTAGCCATTGTCTTTGAATTCGATGGCCAGAAATTATGATTCCCTTCAACATCAATTTCATGATCATTATTAATATTTGACCTTAGTGACAGTAAAATCTATAAGATGGCATGGATATATATATATAATTTAGTTAAACAAAATTGAGAATTTAATTGTAAAATTTTGTAATGGTTCATGGTACACAGTTATCATTGATTAAAAAAAAATTATATGGAAGAACAAGTTGCTATGTCTCTTCAGTACTCCTTTAATTAAATTCCCAAGTGGAGTGTTTTCTACTTTTCGATCCATTCGTCCATCAAACTCTAAACTTGTTCATTTTTGGAATCCAATCAAGAAACTTAATTATTTTGGTTTAATGGGTTTGTGCCATGTGTACTTATCTTTACATACACGTGTGGATGTTGAGAGAGAGAGAGATGTAGAAGAGATATAGCTAGCTCTAAAGAGATAAAAAGAAAAAAAAGAGAGAGATTATGTGAAGTGGAAGCAAAAATTTGGCTTGGTTACTAAACAAACTTTCATCTACACAATTTTCTTTTTTCTTTTTTCTTTTTTGATTTAATGCTAGTTTTCTCCATTGATACATACATACCTTGTAATTGAAGAAAAAAAAAATTTTTAAAAGAAAGAAAAAAGAAAAGCCAAGATCATGGAGTCAAAGACAAGATGACCTCTCTCTTTCTCCTTTTCTTCTTTCATGTCTCTCTCCAAACCGTTTTCTACTCAGACACATCAACCAACCAATCTTTCTCTCTCTCTCTCTCTCTCTCTCTCTTTCCTATATTCTAAGCAAACCCTACAACTATCAACTTCATCATGATCATCATTTCCACTTCATCAAGCAGCCTTCTGATTTCTGTCTCCCTATCTCTCACTCTTAAACCATTCTATAAAGTCCTCACTGATCAACGTCAAACCAGTTAGAAAAAAAAATACCGTTCTAGGTATTGAATCTTTAACTTTTACGAAAATGAGAAAGCCAGATCCCTACACGGGGAAAAGCGGTAACGTTCCAAGTAACAACAGCAACAACAAGCTTCGAAAGGGCTTGTGGTCGCCTGAGGAAGATGACAAGCTGATAAATTACATGCTCAACAATGGACAAGGTTGTTGGAGTGATGTTGCTAGAAATGCTGGTTTGCAGAGATGTGGGAAGAGTTGTCGTCTCCGTTGGATCAATTACTTAAGGCCTGATCTCAAGCGTGGAGCTTTTTCACCACAAGAAGAAGAGCTTATTATCCATTTACACAACCTTCTTGGCAACAGGTTTCTAGTTCTTTTTATTATGATTTTATCATTAATTCCATGCGAACCATGCATTAGATAGAAAACAAAAACAAAGTCTCACGTTTTCTATTTTAATTTTTTAATTTTTATTTTTTTCATCATGATTTTACTTGTTATAGATTTTTTTTCTTAATTCTCTATTTTCCAAAGGTGGTCTCAAATTGCGGCTCGATTGCCTGGCCGTACAGACAATGAAATCAAGAACTTTTGGAACTCAACAATCAAGAAAAGGATGAAGAATTTATCATCCACTTCATCACCAAATGCTAGCGATTCTTCATCGGATCAAGCTAAAGAGAACACGGTATCAGGGTCAGGATCAGGAATATTTATGTCCATGCATGATCATCATCATCAGCTACATAGTGTTAACAACATGTCCATGTATTATAACATGGATACATCAACATCATCGTCATCGTCATCCATGGTTCTGAACCACATGATCGACACGTTGCCAATGCTCGAGCACGGCATGAACGTGATAGGTTCATCAAATGGCAACGGCTACATGAGTTCAACTGCATGCATGTCCCAATTTGGAGTGAATAATAATATTAATGGTGATGGTTGCTGCAGCGAATTAAATGGGAATTTTGTTGGAGAGCTTTATGTTCCTCCATTAGAGAGTATAAGCATAGAGGAAAATGTGAAGACTGAGAATAGGAACTCTAACAATAACAACCCTAATTTTATTAACAAAGAAGAAGAGAATATTGGGGTTGGGAGTTTATTGCAAGGAGAAGAGACAAAATTATTGGGGGAATGGAGCTTGGAGGACTTAATGAAAGATGTTCCCTCTTTTCCTTTTCTTGATTTCTACTCAAGTTGGTCATAAAATTTTTCTTGAAATTATACAATTTCCCCCTAAATTTTTGTCTTTTCAAATTGATCATATATACCCAAACATCTAAATAGTCACACTCCTTAGAGCACATACCCAAAGAAGAAGAAGAAAGAGAGATACCCAAATGTTTTGGAGCTAGATAATAGTTTATATGTCGCGTTTGTAATTAAGTTGATCTCCCAAAGATATTGTTCAATATTGTATTGTATTTTCTGCCATGGAAGAATGTTCATAAAGCTTAGAGAGAATTGAAATAATGGTCAAGTTTGAAGGATTGATTCTTGACCTAGTGAATAATTCTTGTACATGTATTTTATATACTATAAGCAAGAGCTACATTTAAAATAATTGGTATGCACAGCATATATTCTATTGAAGAGATAGCCTTAGAAACATATATGAGTAGTATTTGGTATATATATGTGTGTGTGTGTTTGTAAATTTTAGTGTTCATGAGATGTACAAAAAAACAATATGGGGTCAATTTACTCATAAACCGAAGTTGTTGTAATTAATTAGTGGAGATAATCTATATTTTTTAAATATATATAATTGTTCATGAAATAGACCTACCATTGAAGCACGAGTGTTTTCATATTCTACACAAAATAAAATAAAAAAGTTGAAAGATATAAATAATAATAATAAATATTCACGTTCTAATATCAAATCATTTGTTTAAATTATATGTTTTTTAGAACAAGTAAATTTAGTACACGTACGTAAATATATATATATTTTTATTATTGTATTAACAATGTCTTCCACTCTGAAATATCATTGTTTCTTCAAAAGAGGGGTTTTATCATATTTTGGTTGAGGTGTCCACTTCAAACCAAAAGCAACAAGATTCATGTGGAGTAATTAGTCAGCTTAACAATAGTTTATGAATTAGTTAGTTATTAGCCTTAATGGTGGGATTAATTCTCAAGAGTAATCATGGGTCCATCCTTTCATTTCATCACTTCAGCAAAATTTCAAGTTTAGTCTCTAATCTTCTGTAAAAATATCCTTTTACTCATATTTTATTTCACATTAATTAGTCATTTGACAAAAATTTCATTAGACTCCCTCCACCTAATTTTTTTAAAATTAGATAGAAAAATGTTGTTGTTTTTGCCTTAATGGTAGAGGTTGGCGTTTGCAGTTTACATTAATTTGAAGTAAAATTTTAAATTAATTTAAATGTTGCTATTTTAATTTTAAGCAATTCAATTTAATCTAATAACATGTCACAAATCGTGTAACTGTTTAGATAAATTTAAATTCACGATTTAAATTTTAAATTAAAATTACAATAATTTGTTAACTTAGATTAAATTTAAAATTTGGGATTTTAGTTTAGTTTCTAGACTATTTTTAAAATGATAAATTTATTTATTTATCATATAATATCAATATTATTATACTGTAATAATAAACATATCCAATATCTATTTAAGCGATTTAGTTTAGTGGGTTACAATTTGAAATTAATCTAATCAACAATTTAAATTCATAATAGTGGTTTATAAAATATCAATTTAAAGATTGATCCAAATGTTTTGAAATCAATTCAAATTTATTCAATTAAATGATTTAGATCGACTTAGATTGGATTGGATTAGATTTGCTCACCCCTACTTAATTGAATACAAATTTATATATATATATAATACTATTACTACTACTACTACTATTACTAATTTTGATGAATAATGTTGACCTCAAATTTTCAAAATTTTTGGCTTTCATTGCTTTCATGTAATTTCTTGATAAACACAAATTAATTTTGTTTTGATAATTAAAATTTAGAAGAAAAAATATATAGTTTGGTCAATTTTATGAAAAGTAATGAAATAAATTTTGTGACACTCAAACACACTAATTTGAGTAAAGTGAAGTTTCACAAAAAAATTAGAAACTAAACCAAAATTCCCAGTCACTTAATCACATACGTCTAACAAGGTTAATGGCTAATTAGTTTGGAATTAATTATGCAATTAAGAGTCTTGAAAGAAGCAGTAGTGAACAGAAAGCAATCTTTTAAAAACGACATTAAATTATAAATCAATAGTTTCTGATGATGAAATTAAAGACAAAGGTAATCCAACATTTTCACTTGATGAATGAGTGGGTGGCAATTTGTAAATCATTTTCTTTTAGATTTTTTGGAAAGAGTCCATAACAAACAATATTATATATATTCATGGTTTTTTCTGTGTCTATATGTATAATTATTAATTTGCATAATTTATCTGATTATTTAATTAAAGTTTGTTACCTTACCTAGAGAAGAAAAAACTATAGTGATTAATGACAGTTGATTACGTAGAATTTCATGAAATATATGTCACAAACTTTGAAAAAAATATTTATAAAATTCCCAATTATGGCAAGAATAATTATCATTTTTTTTTCTAAATCTTTTCATGAATCATTTATATCACTATATTCTTTTTAATAGAAATTATTAGACATAATATTTAAAAACTATTGAATTTATTAACTTTTAATATTTTATATTAAATTTAAAATGTACAATTACATAATATTATTAGTATTATATTAAAATAGTGCACCTTGAGATTTAATTCTTATAGTTAAAATGGACGGTTTCAATATTTTTAGTTAGCCATTTTTTTTTAAAATAAAAAGATTTGATTAAAAAAATACCTATATAATAATATATATGAATAATGTTACGAATACAAATTTTTTATCTAAATTTATGAGTATAAATTAATATGGTGTGATAATATTAGTTATCATTTTGATCCACGTAATCCGTTATCATTAATTTTATATTTTTATTAATTAATATAATCATGACACATCAATTTGTATTATGTTGGGTTTATGTTAACAAAAGTTTGATAATATTAATTTTTAATAAAATTCATATATTTTTTATGTTAATATTTAACATATAAATTTTTATTTCATACCAACTGTAATTTAAAAACTATCATACTATATATAATATTAATCGGAGTTTAAGGATTATATTTTCAAATTTTTTTTATAAAATAAATTTTGATAAATATATGTATGTTGTGGATCAAAAATTTATGCCGACATGATTCACAAATTAATTGAAAAAAGTTCCACCATCCTACTAAAAATGATAAAGCTCTACTCCAATCCATATTATTTATTTATTTTTTTAAATTTTGCCTTTTCATATTCTTTCCTTAAAGTAGTGGTTGGTGTTGTGTTCATAACAAGTTGCTTCATTTTCAAGCATATTAATAATCAATAGATCCATGTTGAAGAAAAAATAAGCATGTATTTATCAAATATTTATGTAGAATAATGATTAAAATGCAAAATATTTTATATAAATTATTAGATATAAACTAAATTTTATATTTTTATTAATTAATATTATTATAGTCATTAATTTGTAAACACTCCTCATGTATATGATAGTTTTTGAATAACCGAAATAATTTTGGTTCTGGATTTAATTATCAATAAGCATATATAATTTAATTAAGGAAATATCAATTGAAGCCAAAATCAATGAGGGTCCACAGATTTGATATTTGGGTTGAAAACTTTTTTAAATTAAAAAAAAAAAAAGTTGCCACAATTGAAATTTACAAATAAAAAGTCAATTATTTATAAATATTATGTCACATATCAAACACATCAAATAAATTATGACCCATATGTACTAAAATATTTTTTTATTAATTTTATTTTACACAGTTTAAATATATTATGTTTTAATTTTTTAGAAAAACTATTTACCAGAAATCGTTAAAAAAATTATGAATTATTCAACCACTAATTGCTAACACTTTTATTATGATTATTATTTGTCTTTTATTTATACAAAACAGAAAAATATTATGGATCTCTCTCTGGTTTGACCTAATTTCTCAACTTATCTCTATTATTTTTTAGAAATACTCATACCAAATTTATGTCTAAATAATATAATAAATCCCAAGCTTCTGCTTTGTCTTCTTCTTCTTCATGTTCTGGTCGTCCAAAACAATCAGCCTTTTGATCCCGTTTTGTGACACTGGCCAACCACTTCATCCTGTTTTGTTTTGATCAATGGAGTTTTGTGAGTTGAAGAAGCATTGATTGTCGAAGAAGAAGATGAAGAAACGTGGGTTTTGATCTGGGTAAATTTTGAATTTCATTTTGTTTTTGTTCAGATGAAGAAGAAGGCCCAAAGCAAGGCAAGTTTGCAGATCGAGTTTGATATTTGTTGTTGTTGTTATTATTATTATTGGGGATGACAAACAATTATAAGCAAACATAATAGGGGCTTATCCACGTTTATATTATTTTTATATTTATTATTCATATTCATATCTATATTCTTTTTTTTAATAATATTGAAATTTATATTCACATCTATTTTTTAAATTGATATAAATATGGATAAGGATATTTATTATTTATTATTTATTTTTTAAATTAATTATTTTAAATATTTACTTATCTTACAAGTAATAAAATTCATTAAAATTTATAAAATAAAATACATAATTAACAAAAAAAATTAAAATCTAATGATTTACAATCACAACAATTTCATTAGTTTACGATAATTTCATTCTAAGTTTGAAGAGGAAGCCCTGCAAAGAGAGAAAAAGGAAGAAGCTAGGAGGAGAGAAAAGAAAGAGGAGGAACAAGAAAAAGAAAGGGAAAGAAGGGAAGAGGAGGCCACGAGCAGAGAGAAAGAGGGGGAAGAAGAAGAAGAAAGAAGAAACAAGAGAAAGAAAAACAAGGACAACAAGAAGAAATGGAAAAAGTTGAGAACCAAGAAGAAGATGAAAAGAGTTAAGAGTTGTTGTCATTTTTTTGCTTCAAATATAAAATTCAAAACGATGTTTTCTGAAGCTTTTCAAATCGAAATTTTGAAAAAAAAACGGATATCTATTTATCCATATTCATATTCATATTCATATCCATATCCGATTTATTTTTAAAACCGATAACTCACCCTTCATTTATATCTGTACCATATTCATTTTATAATTATTCATATCAGCAAAAACAGATAAATATATATCTATAGATAAACGGATACGAATATCCGGTTGCCATTCTTAAAATTTATTGTTGTTGATTGGAGTACGGGTATTTATCAAATTGACATACATAATGGAGTTTGATTTTGCTCTTCTTCTTCAGGAAAACAGTTTTTTTTTTTTTTTCTGGGCATCAATTTCTCTGATTCGTTAAAGTAAAATAAAATAATAAAAAAATTTGTCGCTGTGAGTTTGCTGAGAAAAAAGAAAAAGAAGAAACACGACGGAAAAAAAAAGTGATTTTTATTTTTTTAACTATTTTTTATTTTAATTATTTTTAATTTTTATAAAGTTAAAATATAATTTTATACTTAAAACAATTATTTTTTCATTAACTTGGCTACCGAATGACCATAACAAAGTCAAGAACATAACAAAACGTAACGACAACAAAACATGAGGGTATGTTCTTTTTTAATTATTTTTTTATTTTTACAAAGTTAAAATATAATTTTAACTTTACAATAGCCATTTTTTTCATTAACTTAGCTAATAGATAGAAATAAATAATTTAATGATGCGACAATTAATGGTTACTACCGAAAATAAATTTAAATATTTTATATTAATATTTAATATTTTTTATAATAATTATAGTTTAAAAGCCTTGGTTAAATACAACTGAACAATTTTGCCGTAAAAAAAAGGTATAATATGAATTCAAAGTGTTGAGGGATGTATAAAATTGAGCAGTCCAACAGCACTTGACTCGAAAAAGATTTAAAGCCCATGACAAAATGGTGTGGGCCTTACCTCAGAAGATTGTAAGCCCAACATACATACAAACTAAATCTAATCAGTGTTTACTATGGATTAATCCACATAATTACTTGATTTACTTCCTAGGCCTGGCATAATGGATTCCCCGCAGCACACTCAAGGGCTACCACCTTGAATTGCCAATCAAGTTAAGCCCACAAACTGCATTAATATTCGCAAACCTAATTTTTTCCCAAGAAAGTTCCCTTGATCGTAAGAACCCAACTATGGCATTAATGATACATTTATACTACCAAATGCCCAATTGCTTTTAAACCCCTCTCCTTGCTTCCTCCTATTTACAATCCCTTTTCAATTGTATTTACAAACAAACCAAAGACAAAGAGCATGTTTGCTACTATTAGCTTCTATTTATTTTTAAAAAATAAAAATGAAATTGGAAAAATATTTATAATTTTTACTCACAAACAAATATTTTTTTTTTTGCTTACCTTCCTATCTATATAAATATTTGAATTTAATCTTTCATTATTAATACTTTAACATTTTAATACTCTCAAATTTTTAATTCTAATTTCGTCCCATGTAAATTCTAATCTAATCTGTATAATATTACTGAGTCTAACCTAAATTTGGTTATCTTTGGTTATCAATCATTTTCATCCAAATTTAAAAATAAAACTGTATCAATTAAAGCGATATATACTTTTTTGAATATCAAAATGACAATTTATTCATAAATTAGTAAGAAAAAAAAGGTTATATATATATACATACATATATATATACTGATATACATATTGTTTTTTTTAGTTGGTCGACTCCGCATGGCGTTAAATATTTAACATGAGATATTCGGCTCTTGGTTTTCTGAAAGAGGCTGAGGCAGAACCGAAGTTCTTCTTTAACGACAATCTCGGGTGGGCCCGAAATCTCCAAGCGACTTCAAACTCTCGCTGGATCCACCTGCTCAATCCAACTTATCCATACCATTCCGCAAGTGCATTTCTGCGGTGCTCGTGAGTTCAGGGATATTTACGTCATTTCACTTATAAATAACTCCTGGCATCAGATTTCCTACGGACAGCCTACATCACATCTTTGGACTTTCAATTAGTACTCCATCCAATCAAAACAAGACACGTATTATTTATGTCTTTTTTAATTGGTCTACGTAAATTTTCAACTTGTCCACGTCACCGAAAAGATGCTGTGGTTCAGTGAACGACAACCCCCAGCAACTTGCCACGTGGATGATGAATCTGTATCATCGGGGCGCACGATAGCCTGCTCTGACAGCAGATACTGACAACCTGGCTGGAGAACCGGAAGATCTAAGACGGAACCTTTAACTTCAAAGACGATACCCACGAAGCTTCAAAAACTTTAAAAGCGCTTCGTATATTCCAAAACGTACCTCTACAGTCGATCATAAACCAACGTGAGCTACCACCCACCTCATAGCTTGGGATAATAATCATACCCACATCCCTAACTATCTACCTTTTCACATATAATGATATATTTATTTCATTTGTATCAAATAAGTCTTTGATGGTAGCTTTTGAACTACCAAATTACCTACACATTGCATTTTGACCACAAAACATGGTACCTCAAAAATACTGTAGTAGAAATAAAAGAACTTGGACCGGATTAGAAGAAATTCGAATATTCCATAATTGAAAAAATCCGTACCCAAAAGTTAAAATGGCCGGGTAGGGGTTTGATTTTTGGGACTGGGAAGTTGCCATCCCTACTCTTTACCGTGGATTGAGGACTTATTTGATAAACAGACAAAATGTGTTATTCTTTGGTGGAAACGCAAATAAAAAGGGATCCGGATGTTATGTATCTTTTCGTTTTCAGTTATAATTATAACCCACGAAAAACACTTGCCGCTTTCAAGCTGCTTTAGTTGCGAGAGTTTACCGGGCTTGAAAGCCGATTAACAATGGCGTCTCTCGCTCTTACTTCGTCTTCTGTCTCTTTAGGGTTTCCCTCTCTCAGAACACGCTCTCTCAAACTCTCACCCAGATCTACATCCACTCGAACATTGTTAACTTCAAATTCATTGACAAAAACAAGTAGTCTCAATTTAAAAAACTCTGTATTTTTCGCTAAATCAATTCCGTTATTATATTCAATTAAAAAGACTAACTCTTTAAGATTAAAGAAACTTACAGTAAAAGCTTCGACTTCATCGGCGGCTACAGTTACACCAGCGCCGCAACAACAGCCATGGCAAGGAGCTGCGATAAAGCCGCTACTAGCGACGATTGCTACGGGAATAATTCTCTGGTTCGTTCCCGTGCCGTCCGGAGTCTCGAAAAACGCTTGGCAATTACTTGCCATATTCCTCGCCACAATAACCGGAATCATTACGCAACCGCTTCCGCTTGGTGCTGTAGCTCTCATGGGACTCGGAGCGTCTGTTCTTACCAAAACGCTGTCGTTTGCAGCTGCTTTCTCCGCCTTCGGTGATCCGATCCCATGGCTCATTGCTCTCGCCTTTTTCTTCGCTCGCGGATTTATCAAAACCGGACTCGGTAATCGGATTGCTTACCAATTTGTTCGGTTGTTCGGAAGCTCGTCGCTTGGGTTGGGTTATAGTCTTGTATTCAGCGAAGCTTTATTAGCTCCGGCAATTCCCTCCGTCTCGGCCCGAGCCGGTGGAATCTTTTTACCGTTGGTGAAGTCTTTGTGCACGGCGTGCGGTAGTAACGTCGGCGACGGGACAGAGCAGAAACTAGGGTCGTGGTTAATGTTGACGTGTTTCCAAACGTCGGTGATTTCGTCGGCGATGTTTTTGACGGCGATGGCGGCAAATCCGTTAAGTGCAACTTTGACCCTCAACACGATTAATAAGACGATTGGATGGATGGATTGGGCGAAGGCTGCAATTGCGCCCGGTTTGGTGTCGTTGGTTGTTGTTCCGTTACTGTTGTATATAATTTATCCACCTACTGTGAAGAGTAGCCCCGATGCGCCTAAATTGGCAAAGGAGAAATTGGAGAAAATGGGACCTATGAGCACAAATGAGAAGATTATGGCTGCCACTCTTCTTCTTACGGTATAATTTTATTATCCTTTATTTGGTTTTTTGGCGTTTCAGTTTTTAATGATTCAATATTTGTTGAGGGGCTTAGTAACTTAAGAACTTAAAGAATTAACTATGGACCAGCTATTGCAGACTGAATGTAGTTCTCGGTCATTCTACAATGGCATTTTTGTCATGTTCACAAAATTATGAAGAAACAGTCTCATTTGTATAAATTGTTTTAGTTTGGAAGGCCCTTGTGGCTACGCCGCCAATTATTGACCATTTCTTTAACTTTGCTGATGAGATTTAACTGGTATGGGGCTTATGTTTTCTCAAATTTTCTCGGTTTTGCAAACAATTGGTACCAGTTATCTGGTTAATTGAATGCTATAAGGAGCGAAGCACTGAAATGTAGTCCTTTATAGTTGTAGAGGGTCTGAAACTAATAATTCAGAAGTGTTTAAGGAATCGAATAAGTGATTGGAGTAATTTGAAATTTTAAGGCCTGTGGATACATACAGATTCCATTGCCCAAGAGATAGAATCTTGTAGTTATTTATCCATTATGTTTTTTTATCAATCATATTTTAGTAGTTTATCTAGTGTGTTGTTATGCTGCAGTAAGAATTTATGCATTGGGTAATTGCCAGTGCTTTTGAATTACATTTTTGTATTATGCATGCTTCGGCTGAGTTTATAATTTGTTCTATGCTCAACTTGTCATAATGTATTATTGTCCAGTAATGGTTTGTATCATGCTTTGTTCTTCGAGATATCAGGTAGGGCTCTGGGTTTTTGGCGGAAAACTGAATGTGGATGCTGTTACTGCTGCAATTCTTGGATTATCTATCCTCCTTATCTCTGGGGTGGTGACATGGAAGGAATGCTTAGCTGAATCTGTTGCTTGGGATACACTAACTTGGTTTGCTGCTCTCATTGCTATGGCTGGGTATCTCAACAAATATGGTCTTATCTCTTGGTTCAGCCAAACTGTAGTTAAGGTTTGTATTCTTTTCCGATTATGCCTTGAGTATCTCAATTATGGCTCAACTACTGAATATTTATTGCATACTTGGTTGACACGGTGGTGTTTAATGGTTGACTGTAAGACCCTTTTTACTAATGGCAATACAAGTTCTTTCTATTTCTATCTGTAGTGGTTTCTTCTGGCATATTGATTCCGATTCCTCTTTCTCTTACTTTGATTGTATCACTGAACGTTTAGGCTATTGCATAAGCTACATATTAGAGCTTTTTCCTTCTCCCAGAAGAAACAGATGAGTGCCTTTTACAAATCAGATCTCTATGCTGCCATTCATTTCTAGGATACTGAAGCCAAAACAGAGAATGTTTACCCCTTTCTTAGATAAAACTTTTGGGGTTGGGAATGTGTTTCTTCACAACAAATCAACAATATTGGTTGCTTGATATGGGGTTCCATTTACGGTCTGAGTCATATATCACAAAATTTTTATGATTGCCTTACCTATATATATCCATCCGGTAATGGTTTTGGTTTGCTTAATCGACCCTGCCTCTGGAATCTCTTTTTCTTCATTTGGACAATTGTCAAGGTCACAAATGGGATAATTATATATTTTGAAATAATTACTTCCACTTTTGTAATATGAATAAGAGTTGACAAACTGTCTAAATACCTGAGTTTGGACATATCCTAACACGTCAATTTTAATTCATCAGCTCTACAGACCCAAACTACTATGGAATTGGGGATTTCTGAAGTTGATATAAGTTTTACTAACCATCAATCATCAATCAATCGTTTTGCAGGTTGTTGGTGGATTGGGTCTTTCATGGCAGCTATCCTCTGGCATTCTGGTTCTTCTCTATTTCTACTCCCACTACTTTTTTGCAAGTGGAGCTGCTCATATAGGTGCCATGTTTACAGCTTTTCTGTCCGTTGCTAGTGCTCTTGGCTGCCCACCATACCTTGGAGCCTTGGTGCTTGCCTTCCTCTCCAATCTTATGGGCGGTCTTACCCACTATGGCATTGGATCAGCACCTGTTTTCTATGGTGCCAACTATGTTCCACTTGCCAAATGGTGGGCATATGGATTTCTTGTATCCATTGTCAATATCATTATTTGGCTCGGAGTTGGTGGGGTTTGGTGGAAAGCGATTGGGTTGTGGTAAAGAGGTTGTTCATAAAAATTTGCCGATTCAAAATTTGGTGATTTTCTGATTGATTATTACTGGCTTTCAGGTTAGTTTTTCCTGGGCTGGTAACTTTGGTCATTAACTCTTTGTCTAAGAAATAATTATTTGGTGGTGGCTTTGGCGTTTGGCCAAGACCTTGCTTGGGTGGCAACATTACACATACGAGGTCCTATTTATTTATAACGGGAACTAGAATTTGTACCTGAAATTTTGACATATCACGGCAAATGCCTTCAATTAATGACTTGCTGCTTAGTTTGATGATTGAATATCTTGTATTTCGGCAAACCTTCCTTTTGTTTTTCATCTTGATTGCATTTACAGAATCCGAGTTATGATCATGGAAAATATGTGTGATTATTATGAATTCTCTCTTTGATAATTGATTTCAAGTTTTCCTCCTCGAATTTGCAATCTTCAGCATTGCTGTCTTTGAAATGATTTGAGTAGATAACTTTACCTGTTGCTTTTTTAAGTTAAAAGTAAAAAAGATAAGGGTAGGAATTTTCAAACTGATCCAATTTAATTGGATTCAAAACCGTTAAAATTGATGGTTTGTATTGATTTAAAAAATTTTTGGATCGATTTAAGATCGTTTTTAAATCACTATTTTAGGTTTAGATCAATTTTAAAACGTAAAATTATAAATCAAATCGTTTAATATTATTTTATAAAAAAAAATTATTATTTATTTATTATCAGTTATATATAGTTGTCTTCGTCTTTTTCGTATAATAACAATAAAAAAAATTATTAATAGAAAGATTAAAAAAATTATTTATGATTTTTTTTCATCATAGATAAAAGATTATAATCTATTATTATACTATTAATTTTATAATATAATTTAACTCATAAATTCAAATCATTTTAAATTTTAATTTGCGATTTGAATTATATTGATTTGTAATATTTTAACTAATTAAAATCTTAATATGTAATTTGAATTATATTAGTTTGTAATATTTTAACGGACTAAATTGAATTAACTGGCTATTAAACTGTAAAATATACATCATTTTTAAATTTTATTTGAAATCAATTTAAATCATAAACACCCACCTTTAATAAAAGCATTGGACAGTATGTTAATGTAGGGTTTGGCATGTTAAAGCACTTGTTATAAAGATTCAATAATGCATCTTATTTTGAAAATTACTTGGAATAGTTTGAATTTAAGCTTTGTTTGGAATTTGAAAGTTAAAAGGAGATTTAATACAACTAATTTTTTGTGTAATTTGCACGTTTTTGTATTAATAATTAATATTTAAACTTTTCATCTCATGAGTTAAAAGTTATGATTCTACAATATCAAATAAAATTTTTATTAGATCCCAATAAGATTTTGATTGTAAAATAGCAATAATAAAAAATTAAATCAAAATATCTACTCGAAAAAGCATTAAATGTGTGATCAAATTTTGATTCAAATGAACAAATTTGCTAAACCTGCACAGATCTATGAACAAGCCATAACTTGATGTTCAAATCTTTAAACGATTACTATAGCCTCATATCAAACAAAAATTGATTGTGGGTAATCTGGTATTGGAATCTTCCTTTGATCTTATATCCTTACATTATTCATTTTATAGGTAGGAAGATTAATGGAATAAGCGAATAGGATTCTGTCAAAGTGCTTTTGTTGGTCATCAATTTTCAATGAGAAGAAGTAGGTAATGGGAAATTTATGAAGGATAGGGCCCTTCATTTTATACAAAGTGCTTTCTATTTTTTCTTTGCTTTTTTTGGTAACATTTTTTTTTTAATTTTCTTCTTCAATAACAGTTTTAAGAAAGAGACTCTCAACCTTGAATTATTAATACAAAGCACACAATTATACACATTATTAAATTATTATGGAAAATTAAAATCTTTGAAAAAAAAATAATTACCTTAATTTGTTAAAAGTATAGCTAATCTTCCTTTCTCTCATTCTCAAAGATTATTAACAGGAAGAAATATTTTAATACAATTTGATTTCATTTTCAAAAACTTGTTAAGTCTTAAAAACGTTCTATTTTGTCAAAAAGAATACATAATATTATTTTTTAAAAAGATGGTGATGATAAATTTATAATATATATAATAACTTATAAATTTATTATTATAATTTAAATACCTTTCGTTGTATAATTTTTTTTAATAAAAAAAGTTTTCAAAT
>JAVXUL010000008.1:2130106-2146320 GCA_035590515.1 Trichilia minutiflora | reverse complement strand
TTTAAATTTATTTTTTAAAAATTAGATTATAAATTATTTTGGTGTAAAGTATTATAAAATAAAAAATTAAATTTATAATTTTATATTTATATTTATTAAATTTTTAAAAAAATATTTATGAATATAAATTTTTTTATAGAACAAAGTATTATAATTATTTAATAATTTAAATAAAATATTTAAATTTTTATTTAATTTTTAAAAATATAAATAATATTTTTTATAAATTTAAATTATAAAATAGAAAGAAATCAATAATGTTGTATGGATATAAAACAAAAATATTTTAAATTTAATTTTTAAAGATTAATTTATAAATTTTTTTATTATAAACTATTATAAATTTAATTAAATTAAAATTATAAATTTAATTTAAAATATTTTTTTAAAAAATTTAATTATTTTAATTTAAGGATTTATATGATAAAATTTAGGGACATGATAAAAGATAAAGATTTATACCATAAAAGTGTTTATTTTTATTTTAAAAAAGAGGTATTTAAGATTTAAAGATAGGGATGGGGTTTTGTAAAATTGTTTTAAAGATAGGGGTGGGGGTGTTTTTTTGTCTTTTAAAAACGTTAGATTTTTTTTTCTTTCTCCCAATAATTAACCATTTAAACAATTTTTTTATTTTTTAAAATCATTTATTTACCACAAACGTTTCTCTCTCTAGCTCGACTTATTTCTCTCTCCGTAGGACCCGCCCCTTTCGTCGTGCAGCTTAGCGGCCGTTAACTACCATGCCATCCACCGCTTCAGCCGCTGCTAACCGTAGCATCCTGCACCGCCTAACCTTCGCCGACCAAGATGTCAAGCTCAAGGCCTTACGAGAACTCAAGAACCAAATCATTGGCAATCGCACCAAGAAGCTCACCTTCGTCAAACTCGGCGCCGTTCCCACCGTCGCCTCATTGCTGTCCGACACCGTATCGGATGATTACGTCATAAACAATAATGTAAACGATGATGTTAATAAGAATATTATTGTGCAGTCCGCTGCAGTGCTAGGCAGCTTCGCTTGCGGCTTTGACGCCGGAGTCCAAGCGGTGCTGGAAGCCGGCGCGATTCCAAATTTTTCGCGGCTCCTTTCATATCATGATGAAAGGGTAAATTTTGAATCTTCAATTTTTTTTCGCTTTATTGTTACTTTTTTTATGTGAAAAAAAAAAATTGTCCCCTAATTCTCGTTTCGGATTAAATGTCTTGTGAATTATTTCATTTTCCTAAATATTGAAAACAGCTGTTAGTTTTTAATCCAATAATTTAAACATCATATTTTAGCTACAAATTGATTCAATGAAGCTACTTTTTTGAGTAGATGCCATCATGAATTGAATGTCCATGTGAAACGGTAACATTTTTGGCATCTTTTGACTTACAATTTTTAGTAAGTCGTCAAAAGGAATTATAATTTCCCAATATATTGGTGAACTTTAGGAGAGTGGACAATGAAAGAAGAGATTGTTTATTCTCTTCAACTATAATTTTCTTATTTTGCCCTGGAATCTCTCGATGTTTCTATGAGTGCGAAAATGGGGATATCTGCTACATTCTACAGAAACTTATGGGCTATAATATGATCATACCCTAGGTAGGAGGCCGTGACTGGTGGTCTTCATCAACTGCTGGCTCACCGCTATTCTAGTATAATGTAGTTCATAAATACTCTTGGTTATTGTGATGAGAACAGGAGATGTAATATTGAAAGAGCAAGCGTGGTCAAGTTGGTCTCACAGTCATGTTAAGCGCATGACATGTATGTGTTATGCAGGAGATATCTTTGTGTGGTTCTTGTGGTGATTGTCATGGCTTCTGGTGAGCATGTTTGCTTCTACTGATTGTTGTCTATTATGTTGTTATAATTGATGGGTGACTATTGATGGTTGAATTGAAAGGGTTTGACACAAATCTTATCAAGATTTTTATTTTATGGTGCTTCTAATTGATAAGAGCATGCTGTATTTTGTGTTTTCTGTCATATTTTAAATATTTCTGGTTGGAGTTTTGGGAGATTGCCATATTCTTGAGACATCCATTAAACTTCTTGAATTTGATGGTGCTTTTTCTCAGGTTGGTTAACCATGTAAAATAGTGTTATTTCATCTTGTTATGTGTGCTTAAATACTTTCTTGGGGTCTGTTTCTATACGCTAATTTCTTCATCAGTCATCAAATTGAAGTCTGTGATCATAGCAAGTATTATTGAATTTATACATTAAAATAAAAATGCAAAAAAGACCACTCTAGAATGTGAATCCGTATATGCATATATTCTAGTTTAACATGTTCCTCAAATTTGATGTCATGGGTTGCTATTTACTTTCCATTTTGATATGTATTGCAATACATTATTATGTAGTAGGTTGGAATTTTAAGAAAAATTACATGCAATATTGTAAGGCCATGCATATGCTCATGGATCATAACTAAGTGCAAGTAATTTGGCACTCTAAACAGTGAACTAACTGAGCCTACCACATCATGTCATGTCTGTTACAAAGCTCCATAACTTTCTCCCATACTAAATCCTAGAACAAACTACACTTTAGGTGACATTTGTTGATCACTTAATTTTACTCCAATGTTTCTTGTGCAGATTTATCATGTATCCAAACCCCGTTTATGTACCTTATATCTATTAGGGACTCTTATGGCCTTTTTGGTTCTTCAGGTGGTGGATGCAGGTGCTCGTTCCCTTAAGATGATTTATCAATCAAAATTGGCTCCAAAGTATGATTTCCTTCTTGAGAAAAACATGGAATTTATTATTTCTTTGCTGAATAATGAGAATGAAACAGTTAGTGGGCTTGGTGCAATTATTATTTCTCAGTCTTGTAAGACAAGTGTAGAGCAGAAGTTATTGTTTGATGCAGGGGTTTTAAAGAAACTTACCAACCTTCTCAGAGGTTCTCGAAGACTGAGAGATGCCACTTTAGAGTCTCTAGCTACAATTTTCAAAAACAATCCTGAAGTTGTTGTAAAGTTTGTAGGACCTGAAAGTGAACAAGCTTTGAGTTGTATAATTGACTTAGTTAAGGATAGGTTTGCCCGGACGAGATTGCTGGCTTTGTTATGCTTGATTGTCATAAGAAACACCTCCCCATGCTATCTGCAAGATGTAGTCATCAAAACCAATCTGATAAATACTCTACTTGAGCTTCTTGATGATCATAGTCAAGTTGGGGATGAAGCTTCCTTTGCTTTTTCTAGTTTAATAGGGCAAAAGGAGGACATGCAGAAACTAGCATTTGATATTGATGGCATTGATAAACTTTACTGCCACTTGAAAGGAGGTTCCTTAAATCCTCTACGTTTTGAAGGAATATTACTGGCGTTGGCTGACATGTGCTCGAAGTTGGAATGTTGCAGGTCTAGATTTTTGGATTTGCAGGTTTGCTGTTGCATGCATGTTAATCTAGTATTTCTGTAAATTTCTGTTTGTTTATTCCTCTTGTTTTTTTCTGTGGTTTTACTTTCCCGTATGGTTTGGTTAGTTCTTTTTAATGTATCATCAATAAAAGACCTAATTCTTTTTCTTAAAATTTTCATAATCTACTGAGTTTCATGATTAATAATTTTCCTAAACAGGCATTATATGTTGTAATGGTCTGCTTGTTATGTTCTCTTTAATCTCTGTCTCCAATTTTTCTATCTACTAGCTTCTATTTCAGCCATTATCTTTAAAGTTGTCAGGATACTTTTTTTATTCATTTTACTTGGGAAAGGTTTTGGGTTAGATTTTGTGTAGTTGATTTTTTTCACTTTAAATTAGGTCAAAAAGACTCTGTTTTTGTAGACTGTAGTTTGGAAGCTATTTAGTCTACAAATGTGAAATATCTACTTGTCCTTCAAGTTGTTCCCAACTTTTCTGGAGAACTGTGTTCACCTTGTAAATCTGATCATATTGATACAGATCTCCATTGTTTGTTTTTTCCTTTTTCCTTTTTTTGAAAAAAAAAAAAATTGGAGGACACTGTCTACCATTTTCATTTCCCCTCCACAGACATGTTTTGGCTAACACATGAATTGATGGTTATGTTTTTTTCTTTTGATTTAGTACTGCATAAATCCTAACGGTCCATATTGATGCTAAATTTTCTTGATAAATAGAGGCAGGGAGATATTGTTACTATTGACAAACTGTAGCGAAATAAATTGTATAGGTATTGAGCTTGCAAAATTCTTACATGTATAGACCGTCAGCAGATTCGCAACTTCCACTTTTTTCTCCTCTTAAATAGGTATTGAACCTGGTAGTTGATGCGCTAGCTCATGAAAGTTCTGATGTGCGTACTGCTGCTTGTATCTGCTTAAGAAGTGTATCTCGATCCATCAAGGTTTGTATCATAGATCTTATGTTTTGTGGTACCAAAAGCTTGAGTTTGATACACATTGTCTTGCTGATAGAGGTCATTCAGAATTTGAGTGCAGGTTCTTTTATGAATGAAATGATTGTTATTCCTTTGGTTCGGCTTTTAGATGACCCTTCTACTTCTGCCCAGGTTTGCACTTATTATTCTCTTTTGAAAAGTTTATTGTAAAATTGCCTGTGAACCCTTTTTGACCATAGGAAGTAGTTTGGTTACCTGAAATGGTATCCGAAAACAACCTACAGAAAACGGTTGCTGTTTTCCTTTATCATTGTTATTATTTTCAAACCATGGGACAGATAGTCTAATATGTTTGATTGGCCAAAATAGTTATTTTGGTTTATTTTTCCCAGAATAGTGGAAAAGATATCTGCTATTTCCTGAACTTCGATATCACTTGATAGATCTGATAATAACAAAGTGAAATGATGAAGATTATTGAATCATTTACTTGAGGAGATTATTGGATTAGTCTATCGTATAAAAATGTTGAGTTTAGTTGTTATTTGAACTTCAATGAAATTGCTTTGGACTTGCTTGTTGTTACACAAATTTTGTTAACACTGTTAAAACCTTTTGGAATCATGAACATTTTTGGCCACTAGCGGGTATTTAAGTTTTCCTCACAATAAGTTACTAAAGTTGGTTTGATTTTCTATCCTCTAAAAAGGATGATTTTAACAATGTTCTGTTTACCAGGTTGCAGCTCTTGGTGCTATTAGCAACATAGTGGTTGGTTTTGCAACTCATCGTTCAATGTTTATACGTTTTGGAGGTGTGAAACAGCTTGTTCAGTTATCGAAATCAATGGATGCAACAATCAGATTAAATGCTTTGCGGGCTTTGAGGAATTTGATGTTCCTAGCTGAAAAGAAGTGCAAGGAAGGAGTATTTTTGGAGCTCACTGCATCCCTATTAGCAAGTCTTATCTGTGGTAATGATCCTATTTTGCTTTTCGCCTTTCACATTCCTTTTAACTATGTTGACACTGTATTTTTAAATGAATATCTCTGTCCTTGCTTTTACAATGCAGACCCTGAACCTTCTGTCCAAGAGCAAGCTTTGGCCGTTGTTCGCAATCTTATCGATGGATGTATAAGTTCTGTTGAGTTTGTGTTTGCTGAAGATGGTATTATATTTGATGCTGTTGGGAGACAATTACGGAGTGCGTCTAAAGCTGCAATTGGCATACAGGTTAGAAGTTCTTGCTTGGTAGAAAGACCTGAAAAATGACTTTTGATTTTTGTGGGATTGGTAAGGTGAATTACTGTATTAGTTTTCAGCTTTGATATCTTGTCAACGCTCCTCTCTTATATAATGTTGTCTAATAGCCATTGTGTTGATAAGATACCTTATATAAAAAGTGTGGGAAGCTCTATTAGATGTGTCTTTATAGATCACAAAGAGAATTATGACCATTCGTCCAGATTATCTTTACCTTGTGTTGTATATCTAGGGGCTAAGGGATAATTTAAGCTACCGGCTTTTAACATTATTACATCAATGTATCATGTGGAGCTCCGCAACTGGATTCTGAATTTGACCATGGATTAGCCATGTATCTTTGCATTATCATGGTATGTTCTAATTCAAATATCATATGATTGTTGAAAATAGTATGCAAAAGGGTACGCTGTGTAATGGATGCCCTATTAGCTAGTTTGATAGTATCACAAGTATTATGATCGCCCTGGTTTTCCTTTTTCTGTGGTATGTAAAGGAACTCCACACCCTATTGGAAGTGACTTACATGCGCAAATAGATAATAATAAACAAATGTAAGATTTTGCTAGTGGATGTTAAAAGGCTTCACGCAGAGAGAGAGCACAACTATAAGTAATTTTGAAAGTAAATAAACAGCATACAAGTAATTTTACACAGAGGTATACATAAACTGAAATTTTATAAATTCTGCCTGCAGTATGCTACAGATCTTATTCACTCCACAATTGTCTTGTCTAGTTGAAACTCTAATAGGCTGAAAGTTGTATTTTATGGTTATTACTGAAATAGCTATTAGAAGAAAATTTTCATTGTGATGTGTATCAGATTCATCTGGACATATCACCACAATATAGTTGTCGTAGTTCACATTCTTAATATGTGTCTATCTATGATCTAGATTCTTTTGAAATTATGTTATTACCTGAAATGTAACTACGTAGTTGTTTCTAATATTTTAAATCTAGAAGGAAATGTATTAAAATTTCAGCTTGGAGATGGATGTAAAGTTGCTATGGAGTGAAAAAATATTTTCAATACTTTTTGATGCATTCAAAAGTTAAATACTTTTATTTTTGTTGGTAGAACAAAGACATTATTTGAGAAGCCGTTATATTTTACCTTCCCTTAAACTCCAAGTTATTTATTAACTTTTTTTCCCTCAAGACCACGATATGCTCAGTTTCTAAAATTTTGCACAATAATGTTGTACATATAGTTCTATATTTTAAATTTCCTGCACCTCTGTCAAGAAACAGCAATCATTTATTCAAAATGAGGAATAGGTTCATTACAGTATCTATGCTACATGATCCGCACACTTTGTTTTGACAATTTTAAAGACAACAAAAATTTTAAATTCGAGATTGAAAGGGAAGATTTGAAATTTGAATTGCTTTGCTACCTATAGGAAACTTACCTCACTCGATTATTTGATTTAAGATCGAGAGTATTCTTTATGGAGGCCTGTAACATAATCATAACTACACTGTAAATTAGGTGGTTGAATTTGTGAAATCTCATGTATGATCCTATTGTTTGTTTATTTAGTGAGTGACTGGAAAGTTTGTACATGGTTATATCTTTCTACTTTTGATTAAAGTTTGTTAGTTAATGGACAGACATATATTGTAATAATATGTTACATGTATGGTATATAAGCATGGATGCTAGTGTTATCATGTACATGACTTAATGAAGATAATTACTACAATACATTTGGAAAACAGGTGTGGATTCCCTTGTAGTACATAGCAAAGATTTTCTTACTGGAGTATGTACTAGGATAGTAGGAAAACGAAATTGGGCAAGTCATTTATCAAATAATACTTTTATGTTATGCCAATTGGATCAAAATACATAATCTACAGACATTGAAGGGCCTGGATAACAATAGTCCCATAGTTTAAGTAACTGGAATGTCTTGTGTGGAAACATGAGTAAAACAGGATGCGAGTGGTTATTTTTGTCAGATTTTCACATAGATTATGATAACCCAAATCCTTGTCCTGCAGGGAATGTATGTGCTCGGTAATGTGGCTACTGGGAAAGAGGATCATAAAGATGCAGTAATGAACCAACTTCTTACACATTCGGAGAACAAGGCCCAATCTTATATAATTACCTTTTTGCAGAGTAATGACAGCCGATTACGTACTGCTACTGTCTGGGCTGTAGTAAATCTCACATGTTCATCAAGTCGTGGTGCGTCTGGCAGGGTTGTAAGACTACGTGATGCTGGCATTGTTAGTCAAATAAAGAATATGGTGAATGATCCCTGCCTGGATGTTAAGGTCATTAATTTTACTCCCGAACTTGGATTATTCCATTGTTGTTTATTTCTGCTAAATGATAACCAATTATTTTGATTTGTTGCAGCTTCGTGTCAGAACAGCACTCGGACAAGTTACAATTTTTGATAATAGCTCAACATGATCTTCTCATGATTTTTGTGAACCAAAGCAAAGAGAAATCATTCCAATGCAGTTTTTGGATTTTGGTCTTCATCTTATTTGTAAGATATTACCAGTTTTTTTCTGGAGGCTTCCAACAGCATGGTACGTTAATTTAATTTTATAACAGCTTATTTATAGTTATAGGAATAGAATACTAATCCACCTCAGTACGGTCAGAAGGGTGTTGTTCTTTGCTTCTTTTGTTGTTGCATTATTTCCTGTGGAATAAAACATTATTTATGTTATATCACTAAATAAAGGAATAGCAGTTATTTAATAACATATTTTGCTTAATTAGCATCTGAAGATTGTGAATGGAAGCAATTTGATATGTTCAAATAGATTGTAGAATTATTGTACTTTCCTTTGTGAAAAAATGTCTGTTGTCAACCATAACAAGTCTTACTGTTGGAGATTTGACGTTAATTTTGCTCAAAAGTTCTCGGATGGAATTTCCAATCTAATGAATGAAATTTCTTTTTCTTCATTGCTCTTCCCATTTTTGTACAGGCCACAACGCATTGCTCTCAGTTTTTTGCGGTCAGAGCATTGTGATAGTTTTCTACTGTTGTAGGTTGCTGCTGACCAGGTTTTCCCCTGTAAATCTTTACTCCATCGATATCGATGAATGCCTATTTGTGTCAAATTTTTGTATGTATCAAATCCTTGTATTGATACGAACTGTATTGTTGTACCATATAACTTGTATATCACTGATCATAGAATGCATCAACTTTTTGTAATTTTGAACTAGAAATTTCCTTCTTCTTTCCCTCCTAATGTTCTATACAGAAGCTATTAGGACGGCATTCCCATATCATTCATAACTTTTATGGAAGCTTGATTTGTTGGAAACTGAAATGCTTAAAATGAGAAATTAATTTTTATTATAAGTGTCATCTGTCCATTATATTTCATGGTGGAAGTAATCTTCTGCCTAAAACACTTGTTCATTAGCCAGGTTAATTAACAAATCCCTTTCCAACCCTGTTGTACTTGTAGGTAGGAAGGATTTGAAGCTCAAACCTGATACCTACTATGTTACTTTTAAGAGATTTTACCAATTAAACTTATTAGTAATGCAGTTAAGACTCTTGCTTAATCCGTTAAAACCTTTACTATTCATGCAACGATTGTTGACTATTAATGAGTTTTGGTTTTATTTTGGTTGTTTTTATTGTACTTTAAAAATAAAATTATATATTTTTAGTGTTTTCACCTGATAATAATGGCTGAAAAATTAAGAGCATATCAGTATCAAACAAAGTCTTTGTATATATATAATATTATTTTTATTAATTTTTGTATGGTTTTATTTATTTGTGGAGAATTTCCGTAGACAAGTGTGAAGTCAGAGAAAAAATCTATTTCTCTTCTCTTCTTCGCGATTCTAAGCGAACAAGAATCTATCTCTTCTCACGCGTTCGAGAGAGCGTGAATATCAAACACCAAGTGAATTGATATTCCAAAAAATAAAAGAAAAATTAACTTTAAGAATTTTGGTAGTAAGTATTTTAAAAGTAATTATTAAGATTTTTATATTTATTACTTACAATAATTTTTAATATTTAATTTAATAATAAATTTTAATTTATTAAAAAATATAATTTATTAAATATAAAATTTTTAATAAACTTGTTAATAAAATTTATTTTTAAAATATTATAATCATTAGAATAAAGTTTTTATTCATATTTATAATAAATTTGATATATAAAATTGACTTGATCAAAATTTTTTAAACTTTAACCTACTTTATAAGTATTATAATCATTTTTTAATTTATTTTTTAAGAATAATCGAAAAACATTGTTATCTTATAAATTTTAAGTTTTTAATTTTTAATAGTAAATTTTTATTTGTAGTAGAGGGGTTTCAGTGAATTATTATATTAGACTTTAAGAACAAGAAGAAGCACTTTTTATATTGAATTTCGAGTTCTATATCTTTATAGATATCTCCATATTATCAAAGCCCTAAATAATATTAGCAAAACTTATTTAATTGAAAGGGAATCTGAAAGAAATTAGGAGTGGAATGACCATCATACAAAAGTGCAAGTGGGGATGGAAATATACCGCCAGTAGTACAAGTCCAAAACACTTTTTACAAAACGAATATGAAACTGCTGTTAGGGCAGTATTACACATTACGTGCACATGTACTAAAAACATATTTCTTTTTTATTAAAATTTTAACTTAATAATAGACTTCAATTTTTATGCTATAAATTGAAAATTTTCGGTTTTAATTTTCAATTTTATAAATTAAAGATTATAATTAAAAGAATTGGTAAAACTAAAGAGATGTACGGTACATATAAGTGTACCATAGCATTACTACTATCAAACACATCCATCTAAATTTGAAGATTCTCTTCCACGTGTCCCAAACACGTAAAGCAACTGTCCAAGAACCAGTGCTTAAAAAACTCAATGATGATCAACCAATTTCAATAAAAAAATTAAAAATTAAAAAAAGCCACCGTTGATCTTCAGGATTCTTAGCCCTTTCTGTCTTTTAGAAATTTCCACCTCAAAATTTTTTTCTGGTGCAGATTCATTGTATTACAAAACCCCTCTACGAAAATGACAACATTTTTCACACTTAATTTTCCTTGCGCAGAAGCACTTTCCAAGTTTGATGCTCTTTGACTGCAATTGCTAAACTCCAATTTTCTAGGATACCCACCTGCGGTTTATTCATATTCTTTGGTGGGTACATAGAATTGTACCATAGCATTAATATTGTTAAAGTTTGGTTGCTGAGGAAGAAAAAAATGGTGGGAGCTTTGTCTGTGGTGGGTTCATCCGTGATGGACTCACATGCCGGTCCATGTTTGTGCTCGGATGTGCTGCCGACCGCTGTGAAAGGAAGCTGGGAATTGGTGTTGCAGAGGAATTCGTTGAAGAGGAAGAAGGTGAATAGAAGTGGAGGGAAGTCACTGGAATTGAGAAGTTCTTTTGTGGATTCATGGCTTGATTGGAGGGATTCATCGAAGGCTATTTCGAATACGATTAATGGGAGTTCAAGGAAGCAACATCGGAAAGATCGGAGGTTTGTGATCGTCAGCGAGATTGCAGGGCAGTATGAGGAAAGTTTTAATGATGTTAAGAAGGTGAAAAATGAAAAACTGCTTGAAACACAATATTAGTTATTGCATAATTTACTGTTTGAATTTTTGATAAGCTAAAATCTAGAGTTGATTTTAATGTTTGCAAGCTTTACGAACATGTAGGGTAAGTAGCATTACGAAACCAGAAGGAAGCGGTTTCTTTAGAAAGTTTTGTGTATTGGTAGTGAATTGTAACTTTGATTTTGTTAGTGAACAAAGGAAAAACCTAGTGTTTCAAATAGGATATGCTTAATGATTCTTTGTCATGAAGGGCAGAATTTGTATACTATGGTTATATACCATTTTATGAGAGGCTCTGTCCCTCTGTGATTCTTTTTTTTTTTTTTTTTCAGTTAGTAATAACTCAAGATGGGGTGAAATTGGATTACTGAAATTTTAGATATTTCTCGAGATCATTATTGTAATTTCAAATCTTGATGGGAAAAAGATTACATTACGTTGAGAATTGGGTCTATTGTCAGGATTTATGCTTAGCGGCACTGTGAAGCATAAGGAACTTTAACATTTCCAGGTGTTAAGACAGTTTGAAAATGATTAGCACATCGTGTGATGCATTGATTATCAGGTGAATACAGTAAAGGCTATCCTATACTGTATCAAAAAGAAGGTTAGAGATCCTGAAGTATGAAGCCAAGAAGAGTTCATTTAAAGCTTCAACTGATAAAATCTTATGGGATAGCACAGTCTTAAGATTGAATCTTATTTATACCAGGGTTAGTGTGGGAGATTAGAAAAATGGAGTGAAATTAGAAGGAAATAGTGTGTATATATAGCTTCTGCATAATCTTGATATGAGGCTAAAGCAAATCAAGCAATTGCAAATAGTACTTCTCCTGCTAATTGTTATCGCATGCATAATCAATCTACATTATGTTGAAACAATAACCAATCAGCTCTTTTGCCAACCACATAAACGTGTTCTTCAAATGCATACTTTGCGTTGATTCTGCTCATATCATAATCTATCCTCTATTTTGATTTGAAGTAATTTCTTATGTCTATTTTATTGATGGAGAATTTTCTGCCTGCAGCATATTCTAAACTATTTCACCTACAAAGCAGTTAGGACGGTTCTTAACCAGCTCTATGAGATGAACCCGACACAATATATGTGGTTTTATGAGTAAGTAGGATCTTCCATTTTAGGAGTCTTCCTTGATTATTACTGTATAACCAGTTTCTGTCACATAATTTTTTTCTATGAATCATAGTTGTTAGGCTACTAGAAAAGATAATAAAAATTGCATGACACATACTAACGCATAAAAAGTTAAAATTATGTGACAGAAACTGGCTGTGAAGAAAAGATGATGACAAAAGTTAAATGTGGATCAGCTGGTGTCTAAGTTTTCTTATATCAAGAACTCAATTTCTTGTATCATAACAACTCTAATTTGCAGAAGAAAGCCTTACTAAGTATTGTCAGATAAGTAAACCGTACTCCTTATGTTGACAGTTTTGTTGCATCAAATAATCCGGGAAGTGGCAAGGATTTCATGCGTATTCTTGTGAAGGTAGTTTTCATAATTCATTCTGCTCTTATTTGTCGCTAAATATTGAGTAAATGTCTAACGAGAAAGGAGATTCTTATTTTCACCTTTCTAAAACCTGGGAATGCCACAATCACCCCTCAACAATCTGGCTTTGTTGAATGTTGAGTCAAGGTTAAAAATTCTCGGAAATTGCCCAAAACTTGTAAGACATAAGTGTCCAATTTCTCCTACCTCTTCAAAATTTACAGTTCTTTTGCTGCAATAACTATGTATGTCTTATACTTCCTACTCACAGGAGAAGCAAGATCTTGCAGAAAGGGTAATGATAACGCGTCTTCACTTGTACGGAAGATGGGTTAAGGTAACGAAAATGATTTCAGAATCACCTTACTATTGTCTTAACATACGAAACTCAAGAACAGAAGCAATTAGAGTCAATTGTTTTCTTATCTGTGTGCCATTTTTGATGTAGAAATGTGATCATGCTCAAATGTACCAAAAGATTTCTGATGAAAACTTGGAGTTGATGCGCGAACGACTCATGGAAACTGTGATATGGCCCTCAGATGATTCCACCACAGAGAAGATTGGCTGATAAATGATGCTGCAATTTAAGTAGTTGTTTTCCTAGTTTTACACTGTTGTTTTAGGCTAATGTTTTTAATGTCAGCCAGTTTGATTTTAACATTAAATATTATTTTTGTCCATCCAATTAAGAGAGAGAGAGAGAGAGAGAGAGAGAGAATGTATTCTGAACATTGTATATAACTATATATTACTACCACTCAGTTTCAGATTGAAATTAAAGGCTGCAAATATTGGATTCATTTTAAATTTATTAGTATTTGAAGTTGTTCTTGTTATGTTTGATTGATTTGAGAGTCTGTGTGATTTCAACTTTCAATCATCTGGCATTTGATGCTTCTTTAAAATTGATATTAGGGTTATTTTTAAAATGGTCAAATTTGTCAAAATTACAAGGAGAAATGTCAATTAAGAAAAGAAATATTGCTTAAAATGATTACATTGAAGATGTATAATGTTAATGATAAGAACTTACTCAATTTGGTTTTAAATTCTAAATCCAATTTGTTAAAATTCTTGTAAACTTTGATCAAAACTTATTTTTTTATTAAATATTTTAAATAACAAATCAAATATTTTCTTAATATGACTACGAATGAGGGTATGAATTCAATTTTTTTTTGTCACCCTAAAATATTTTATCAGTTAAATCAAGTAGCATTTACAATCAAAAATTATTTGATTGAATCAAAATAATTTTGAAAAAGAAATTGAAATTGAAACAAATAACTTTGGAAAAAAATTAAACAAAAATTTATCACTCTCAAAGAAAAAATAGATGAAAAATATGAAAGGAAACGGTGTCGTTTAGCATTAACAATTAGCGGTGCATCATTCATTATTTCGTTTGCACAGGGTGCGAGACGAAGTTTGAAGAAAGAGAAACGAAAAAGGAAATTTTTCTTTTGATCAGCTCAGAACTGAAAATTTTCAGAATGTTTTACAGAGGGTAAGAGAATTTTCGTTTAATTCTTTTATTGTTATTATTATTTCCTCTAGATTTTATTCTTCTCCTTTTACTACTATTAGCACTATGCTTGTTTTCTGATTTTGTTTGCAAAAAATCTAGAAACTGCGTTGTTTATTAGGGGGTTTTGCGTGATGACCACAAGCTTTTTTTAGTTTTTGGGATTGAGTGCATGAATTCTGATAAAATTTGTTAATTCAGATTACCCAAAACCCCGTTTGTTTGTTTTTTCTTTTTTGTTAATCTACTTTTATGGGTAACTTCGTTTCAGTCCAAAAACTTTAAAAACTAGAGGTAAGAGGAATGATTTTGTTAACTTGGTGGTTTACCCAAAAAGCAATATTGTGTTTGTTTATATGTATGCTATTTTTTTTCTTTTTTCTTTTTTCTTTTTTCTTTTTTTTATCTATTTACTATTTTCCTTGCCTGTAATGGACAATTTTATGATTGGAAGACGAAAATAAGTAGTTTTCCCTTTTCAAGAAAAAAATTAATGATCTTATTATCCGAGTAGAGAAGAGATTAGGTCTCTATTCCCCTGCCCTTCAATTCTCTAGTACTTCGGTGGGAATACGCAAGAGTGATGTGTTTTATACTTGTGATGTCTCCTGGTAGAGAAGAACTAGAAACATGAAGGTATGTGTGTTTGTTTGGTATTGTAATGAATGGTAAACTGGATTAGAGAAAGGCCTTCCACCTCGAGTACATTTTCTGAATTTTTGTTTAGGTTTACTACTTTTTTATTTTTGGCTTGCCCTTCATTACACAATTTACACTCTCTAATGGATCCATATAACCCTCAGTTTAAATGTATGCACAGAAAAGAATGCTTACTTTTGTGCAAAATTTTCTTTAAAAGATCTTTATCTGGTTCATCTTATGTGGAATGAATTTTAAGGGAGCTTAAACAACTTTTGTAATGCTTAGGTTAGATTTGTTTTCTGTTAACCTTTTTGGTTAGTTAACAATCCTTGAATAATTTATGGAGAATATGCAACTGTTACCCAAAATTTCAAGAGAATATACTATTAAAGACAGCAGAGCCTAGTCTAATTACTGTTCGTGTGACAGTTGGGCTTAGATACAACCTAACAAGAATTTTTTGTGGGAACAGCCATGTGAAGATCTAGGATGCTCATCGAATATATATATATATATGTAAACATCCTAACTTTATTAACAGCATAGTTAGTAATGGGTTGACTCTAAGTTAAATGGAAATTGGAGCAAATTCAATATTATCAAGCCCAACCTCTGGTTTCTCAGGTCCAACCAACCAACCAGCTCTTAGAACTGCATTGCATAAGCTGGGGTAATGGTTATTTAATGCTGCAACTTGACCACTTGCACACGTGTACAACACATTTTAGAAATTTTAGGAGCAGACTTTAAGTTTAAGCTATGTGTGGTTCAATGTTCAGTCGGAATAAATTTGGACGAGTTCAGTATTACTCTATACACGTAACACTTCAGCAGTAGGTTCTAGTAGTAGCTATATTAACTAAGTGATAACTGGACATGATAACAACCTTCTATGGAAGGAAGAAGTTTATTAGGTAGAGAGTTATACTTGTTTACCTGCTACACCTGCTAGAGCTTCCTGATTGTTTTCTTGGTTTTTCTGATTCATTTTGTGTATGTTCTGTGAATTGTACTCGATTAAGACTGAATTGTACTCGATTAAGACTGAATTGTACTTCCAAAAATGATATATTGAAAAACTTTTATTTGGATTTTGGGACCAGCCTGGCAACATTGTTACTACACATGTATTGATTTAAATGAAAGCCATTTCTTTCTTCTATTTTTGAGTAGAGTTTATGTGTTTATCTAGTGTCTTCTATGTAGCTAGTGGATTGATAATTGACTAGTTCTTCTTCTGTTGCTTTGATGATTTCTGGAAACTGAAGCAGATTTGGTGATGGTGCTGATGGGCGTGAAATGGGTGCAAAGCGTCAGCGGTTGATTGAGCAGGGACCTTCAT
>JAVXUL010000008.1:2112075-2129762 GCA_035590515.1 Trichilia minutiflora | reverse complement strand
GAAGTTGTTGTAAAGTTTGTAGGACCTGAAATTGGACGATCTTTGAGTTGTATAATTGACTTAGTGAAGGATAGGTTTGCCCGGACAAGATTGCTGGCTTCCTTGTGCTTGATTGTCATAAGAAATACCTCCCCATGCTACCTGCAAGATGTAGCAATCAAAACCAATCTGATAAATACTCTACTTCAGCTTCTTGATGATCCTGGTCAAGTTGGGGATGAAGCTTCCTTTGCTTTTTCTAGTTTAATAGGACAAAAGGAGGATATGCAGAAACTAGCATTTGATGTTAATGGTGTTGAAAAACTTTACAGCCACTTGAAAGGAGGTTCCTTACATCCCCCACGTTTTAAAGGAATATTACTGGCTTTGGCTGACATGTGCTCGAAGTTGGAATGTTGCAGGTCTAAATTTTTGTCATTGCAGGTCTGTTGTTGCATGCATGTGTTAATTTAGTATTTCTCTAATTTTCTGTTGGTTTATTCTGTGGTTTTACTTTCTCATATGGCTATTTGGTTATTTCTTTTTAATGTATCATCAATGAATAAAATTTTCTTAATCTCCTTTTGTATAGTTAATTACTGAGTTGCATGATTAAATAATTTTCCTAAAAAAGCTCTATATGTTAAGATGGTTTGGTTTTTATGTTCTTTTTAATATCTGTCTCCGATTTTTTCTGTCTACTAGCTTTTCTTACAACCACTACCTTCAATGTTTTCAGGATACTTTTCTTTTGATCCATTTTACTGGGAACAGGTTTTGAGTTAGATTTTGTGTGGTAGATTTTTTTTTTTTAATTTAATTAAATCAAGGGACTCTGTTTTCATAGACTTTAGTTTGAGAGCTAGTTAGGATGCAAATGTGAATATATCTACCTGTCCTTCAAGTGGTTCCTAACTTTTCTGGAGAACTGTGTCCACTTTATAAATCTGATCATATTGATACATGTCTCCTTTGTCTCTTTTTTCCTTTTTCCTTTTTCTTTTCTTCTTTCTTTTTTTCTCTTTTTTATACAAAAAAAAATTGGAGGAAAATGTCTACAATTTTCATTTCCCCTTTGCAGACATGTTTTGACTAAAACATGAAATGAATGGTTATTTTATTTCTTTTGATTTAGTACTGCATAAATCCTAATGTTCCATATTGATGCTAAATTTTCTTGATAAACAGAGGCAGGAAGATATTGTTTCTATTGACTAAATGTCATGAAATAAATCATATAGGTATTGAGCTTGCAAAATTCTTACATGTATAGAGCTTTAGTAGATTCACAACTTTCACTTTTTTCTCCTCTTAAATAGATATTGAACTTGGTAGTCGATGCACTAGCTCATGACAGTTCTGATGTGCGTGCCGCTGCATGTGTGTGCTTAAGAAGTGTATCAAGATCCATCCAGGTTTGTATAAAAAAATCTTAAGTTTTGTGGTACCAAATGCATGAGTATAATACACATTTTCTTACTGATAAGAGGTCATTCAGAATTTGAGTGCAGGTTCTTTTATGAATGAAATAATTGTTATTCCCTTGGTTCGGCTTTTAGATGACCCTTCTACTTCTGTCCAGGTTTGCACTCATTAAACTCTTTTGAAAAGTTTATTGTAAAATTGCCTGTGAACCCTTTTTGACTGTAGGAAGTAGTTTGGTTAATTGAAATGGTATCTGCAAACAACCTACAGAATTTGGTTGCTGTTTTGTTTTTTTTTAATTTTTATTATTTTTAAACCATGGGACAGATAGTCTAATATGATCTGTCTGGCCAAAAGGGTTAAAGAATTTTTTTGGTTTATTTTCCTAGGAGGGTTTAAAAGATGTCTGCCATCTCCTGAACTCTTATATCACTTGATATATCTGATATAACAAAGTCAAATGATGAAAACTATGGAATCATTTACTTGAGGAGAGTATTGGATTAGTCTATCTTCTAAAGACTTTGAGTTCGGTTGTTATTTGAACTTTGATGAAGCTGCTTTGAGCTTGCTTGATGTTACAGAGATGTTGTTACTGCATTCAAAATCTTTTGGAATTTATGAACATTTTTGGCCAGTATTTAAGGTTTCCTCACGATAAGTTGTTGAAGTTCGTTTGATTTTTTACCCTCTTTAAAAGGATGATTTTAACAATGTTTTGTTTACCAGGTTGCAGCTCTTGGTGCTATTAGCAACATAGTGGTTGATTTTGCAACTCATCGGTCACTGTTTATTCGATGTGGAGGTGTGAAACAGCTTGTTCAGTTATCGAAATCAATGGATGCAACTATCAGATTAAATGCTTTGTGGGCTTTGAGGAATTTGATGTTCCTAGCAGATAATAAGTGCAAGGAAGGGGTATTTTTGGAGCTCACCGCATCCTTATTAGCAAGTCTTATCTGTGGTAATAATAATATTTTGCTTGTCACCTTTCACATTTCTTTTAACTATCTTGATACTGTACTTTTAAATCAATATCTCAATTCTTGCTTTTACAATGCAGATCCTGAACCTCTTGTCCGAGAGCAAGCTTTGGCTGTTGTTCGCAATCTTATCGATGGATGTATAAGTTCTGTTGAGTATGTCTTTGCTGAAGATGGTATTATATTTGATGCTGTTGGGAGACAATTGTGGACTGCATCTAAACCTGAAATTGGCATACAGGTTAGAAGTTCTTTCTAAGTAGGAACGTGTGAGAAATGAATTTTGATGTCTGTGGGATTGATAAGGTGGATTACCGATCAGTTTTAAGCTTTGAAATTCTGTCAATGCTCTTTTCTAATGAATGTCTAATTGCCATTGTGTTGATAAGATACCTTATACAAAAAGGTGCGGGAAGTTCTATTAGATGTGTCTTTATAGATCGCAAAAAGTATTGTAACTATCCTCGAATTGCCTTTACCTTGTGTTGTATATCTAGGGGCTAGGGGATAATATAAGCTACCACCTTTTAACATTATTACATCTAATTATCTGGTGGAGCTCTGAAATTGGATTGTCTACATGATCATGGAATTAGCCATGTATCTTTGCATTATAGTGGCCTGTTCTAATTCAAACATCGTATGGTTGTAGAACATTGTATTGAGCAGGGCATATTGGGTGTAGTGGATGCACTATTAGTTTGTTTGATATTATCATGAATACTATGATCTCCCTGGTTTTCTTTTTCTTTGGTACATATAGGAACTCCACACCCTATTTGAACCGACTTTGATGCATAAACAATAATAAACAAAGGTAGGGTTTTGCTAGTGGATGTTAAGAGGCTTACACAGAGATAGAGCACAAGTACAAGTAACTTTGAAAATAAATAAACAACATAGAAGTAATTATTCAATCTATAATATTTTCTTGTCTAGCTGAAACTCTACTAGGCTGAAAGTTGTATTTTATGGCTATTACTGAAATAGCTATTAGAAGCAAATTATCATTCTTATGTGTATCGGATTCGTCTGGACTTATCACCAGAATATTATTATGTTTTGTGGTAGTTCACATTTCTAATATGTGTCAGATCTATGATCCAGATTCTTCTGAAGTTAGGTTATGCTTGAAATATAACTAACTAGAAGTTTCAAATATTTTAAATCTAGACAGTCATTTATTAAAATTTCAACTTGGAGTTGGATGTAGAGTTGCTTTGCAGTGAAAAAGTATTTTTTGGTTCTTCCATACTTTATGACGCATTAAAAAATTAAATACTTTCGTTTGTGTTGGTAGAACAAGGACATTATTTGAGAAGCAGATTTTACCTTCCCTCAAACTCCAAATTATTAAGACCACGTATGTTTCAAGGCTCTAAAATTTTTCACAATTATGTTATACATCTAGTTCTAGATTTCACATTTCCTGCACTATGTCTATGTCAAGAAACAGTGGTCATTTATTCAAAACTAGGCCAGGTTTGGGCCAGCTGGCTGCTGCTCTGCTGTGGCAGCCCAGTTGGTAAATGTTTGGCTAAACCTGAATTTGACTGTAGTTGTCTCTTATTTTCTTTTCTTTTAAAGGCACATCTATGTTTATCCGGTTTGCATTTTTATGGGTAGAATTTATATATTTTATTATTTTAATAAAATCTGAATAATTGATACAAAATTTTGATAAAAGAGTTGTAGATAAAATTTGGATAATTAACTTAAGGTTTGATAAAAGAGTAAAAAATAATAACTGAATTTATAAATTGTTTATAAAAATATAAGAGTATATATAATATAAATAATTTTTTGACTACTATATAATATTTTTTTTCAAATATTATTTCACTTCTATTTGACACCTTATTTTGAACAAACACCATCAATTTTCATTCGATAGCTAGCTGGTATTTACCAAACATTGACCAACTTTCATTTGGCAGCTAGTGCTTTCGTCCAACAGCAGCTGTGGCTTAAAAGCCACAACACTTCAATACCAAATATGCCCTAAGAATAGGTTCATTACAGTATCTATGCTACAAAATGTGCGCACTTTGGTTTTGACTGTTTTAAAGACTACTAAAATTTAAAATTTACGATTGAAATGGAAGATTTGAAATTTTAATTGCTTTGCCTCCTATAGGAAACTTCCCTCGCTCGTGTATTTGGAAGGTGTCCCATAACATAGTATATCAAGATTGAGAGTATTCTTTATGAGTGGACATAACATAATCATAATGTAGTATATTAATTTGTGAAATCACATGAGTGATCCTCTTTGTTTGTTTATTTAGTGAGTGATTGGAACGTTTATGCATGGTTATATCTTTTTACTTTTGATTAAAGTTTGTTGGTAAGTACACAGACATATTTTGGAAATAATATGTATGGTATATAAGTGTAGATGCTAGGCTTATTATGATGCATGACTTCATGAAGATGAGTGACAATACATATGGAAAACCGGTATGGATTCCCATGTTTTGCTTAGCAAAGATTTTCTAATTGGAGTATGTTTTAGAATACTAGGAAAAAGAAATTGGGTAAGGCATTTATCAAATAATGGTTTTATGGTTATGCCAATTGGATCAAAATACAGTATGTTTTAGAATACTAGGAAAAAGAAATTGGGTAAGGCATTTAACAAATAATGTTTTTATGGTTATGCCAATTGGATCAAAATACATAATCCGCAGACTTTGAATGGCCAGGAGGGAGTGATTATTTTTTTCCTGATATTTACATAAATTATGATACCCCAAATCCTTGTCATGCAGGGAATGTACGTGCTCAGCAATGTGGCTACTGGGGAAGAGTCTCATAAAGATGCAGTAATGAACCAACTCGTTCCACATGGGGAGAATTGCTCCCAATCTTGTGTAATTAACTTTTTGCAGAGTAATGACAGCCGATTACGTACTGCTACTGTCTGGGCTGTAGTAAATCTCACATGTTCATCAAGTTCTGGTGCGTCTGACAGGGTCGTAAGACTACGTGATGCTGGCATAGTTACTCAAATAAAGAATATGGTGAATGATTCCTGCCTAGATGTCAAGGTCATTAATTTTACACCCGAACTTGGATTTCTTCCATAGTTGTTTTTGTTTCTGCAAAATGATATTTATTTTTTTTTGTTTTTTCCAGCTTCGTGTCAGAACAGCACTCGAACAGTTTACAATCTTTGATAATAGCTCAACATGATCTTCTTTTGATTTTCGTGAACCCAAGCAAGTTGAAATTATTCCAATGCAGTTTTTGGATTTTTTCTTCACGTTCTTTGTAAGATGTTGGCAGCTTTTCTCTGAAGGCTTCCAACAACATGGTATGCTTTGCTTTTAAGTTTATAACAGCTTATCTATAGTTACAGAATACGAATACTAATCCATTTTCTTACGGTCAGATGGGTGGTTTTTTTTTCTTCATTTCATTGGAATAAAAAATTATTTGAATCTTATTGATAAATAAAGGAATCTAAGTTATTTAAGAATATTTTGCTTAATTTGCATATGAAATTCTGAATGGAAGCAATTTGATGTGTTCAAATAGATTCTAGAATTATTTTACTTTCCTTGGTTAAAAATGTCTGTAGTCAACCATAACAAGTCTTGCTACTGTTGGAGATTTGAGGTTAATTTTGCCCAAAAATTGTCCTACGGAATTTCCAATCTAATGAATAAAATTTCTCTTTCTGCATTTCTCTTTCCTTTTTTACAGGCTACAACACATTGCTTTCAGTTTTTTGCAGTCAGAGCAGTGTGATAGATTTCTTCTGTTGTAGGTATTGCTTGACCAGGTTTTCCTCTGTAAATCTTTACTCCATTGATATCGATACATACCTATTTGTGTCCAATTTTTGTATGTATCAAATCCTTGTAGTGATATTATTGTACCATATAACTTGTATATCACCGGACAAAGAATGCATCAACTTTTTGTAATTTTAAACTAGAAATTTCCGGCTTCATTCTCTCCTAATGTTGTGTACAGAAGCTACTAAGACGGCATTGCTGTTTAATTCATGGCTTCATTGGAAGCTTAATATGTTGGAAACTCAAAACTCAAAATTAGTTTTACAATAGGTGTCATCAGTCTATTATATTTAATTGTGATCTTCTGCCTAAACAAATCCATTTCCAATCCTGTTGTGGATGGTGGATTCGAATCTCCTATGCTACTTCCAGAAATTTTAGCAGTTAAAACTAAGAGAAAATGACAAATTATAACCTCTATAATTTAGTACAGGTTATTCTTCTTCTTCTTTTTTTTTTTTTTTAACAAATACTCTTAAAATTTAAAATTAATAATAAATTTTGATTGGGTGGTTTCAATTTTATTTTAATTAATTTTTGTGGTGTTTTATTTATTTCTTTAGACACGGGCATGTCTTTGTACATTCCGCGTGCCGACTTTTGTAGTGTGAATTTAACGGTCGGTGACGTTCCGTTAGGTAAGCTGTAACTGGACTTTGTGTCTGGCAAGGCATCAAGGCATAGAAAGAACCTATTTCTCTTCTTCATGATTCTAAGCGAAAACAAAGAATCTATCACTTCTTCTCACGCGTTCAAGAGAGAGTGAATACCAAACACCAAGTAAATTGATAGTCTCAAAAAAGAAAAAATTATAAACTTAAAATTATAAATTTCCAGAAAGAACAGCTTTTATTTTTTAAACAACATTTCAATGTTATAACCAAAATGTTTCCAATTTTAATCTATTTTTATGTACTTAAATATTATAATCATTTAATTTATTTATTTTAAATAATAAAAAAGCTATGTTAACTTTCTTTTTTTAATCAAACCCTAAATAAAATTAGCATAACATTGAAAACGATTATGAAAGAAATTGGGAGTGGAATGACACTCATACAAAAGTGCAAGTGGGGATGGGAATATACGAATTTGACCCGCTAGGCTAGGAGTACAAATACAAAACACTTTTCTACAACAAGGAATTTGAAAGTGCTGTCAGGGGAACATTACAGTACATACGATGTACGGTACATCTTTTATTTTTTATTAAAATTTTTAACTTTTAGTTATATTTTTCAAATTTTCTGCTATAAATTGATAACTTTTGGTTGTAAGTTTTAATTTTATAAAAATTTAAATATTATTATGAAAATAATTGGTAAAAATAAAGAGATGTACGGTACAACACTGTACCATATTATTACTGCTATTAAAAACACCCATAAGATTCTCTCCCACGTGTCCGAACACCTCCGAACTTGAAGGAACAGTCCAAGAATAGGTGCTCGAAAGTCTGGAAAGAAAAAATCAACCATTTTCACCATTCATTTTCAGTCTAACCCTTCGGTCTTGGAGAGAATTTTCCACCTCAAAATTTTCTCTGGTGCAGATTCATTGTAGTCCAAAACACCCCCTTACGAAAATCATAACATTTTCCACACTTAATTTTGCTTGCACACAAACACTTTCCAACTTTGATGTTCTTTGACTGCAGTTGCTGAACTCCAATTTTCTTCATATTCTTTGGTGGGTTATACTTTTATTTTTTGCAAATTATCTTCCAAAATTCCTTTTTGGGAATAAATCGGTTCTTTGTGATATTGTTGAAGTTTGGTTGCTGAGGAAGAAAGAAATGGTGGGAGCTTTGTCTGCTGTGGGTTCATCTGTGATGGACTCACATGCCGGTCCACGTTTGTGCTTCGATGTGCTGCCAACCGCCGTGAAATGCAGCGGGGAATTGGTGTTGCAGAGGAATTCGGTGAAGAGAAAAAAGGTGAATGGAACTGGAGGTAAGTCGCTTGAATTGGGGAGTCCTTTTGTGGATTCATGGCTTGATTGGAGGGATTCGTCGAAGGCGATTTCAAACAAGATTAATCGGAGTTCGAGAAAGCAGCAGTGGAAAGATCGGAGGTTTTTGATTGTCAGCCAGCTTGGAGGGGAGTACGAGGAAGGTTTTGATGATGTTAAGAAGGTAAGAAATGAAAAATTGCTTGAAGTTCAATACTAGTGTTGCATGATTTACTATGTGATTGTTTTGTAAGCTAAAATCTCGAAAGTTTGTGTATTGGTAGTGAATTATAACTTTGATTTTGTTAGTGAGCAATGGCAAAACTTTGTTTCAATAGGATATGTTTTATGATTCTTTGTCATGAAGGGCATTATTTGTATACTATGGTTATTTACTACTAGGTGAGAAGCTTTGTCCCCTTGTCCCCCTATTTTTTCGGGTGAGTAATAACTCAAAACAGATCTCTTGATGGGATGAAATCGGATTTCTAAAATTTTAGATATTTCTTGTTATCCTTTTAGCTAGTTGAAGGTTGTCTCCACTCTCCTGTGTCGCATTTAAATCTTGATAGGAAAAAGATTACATTATGCTTAGTGGAACCTTGAAGCATCAGTAACTTTAACACTTCCAAGTAAGAAGATGATTAGCACATAGTGTGATGCATTGATTATCGGTGAATTCAGTAATGATGATCTGATTTTGCATGCATAAGAAGTTTAGAAATCCAGAAGTATCAAGCTACCAATGAAGAGTACATTTAAAGCTTCCACTGATAAAATCTTTTTGGGTAGTACAGTCTTGGGATTGAATCTTACTCATACTGGGATTAGGGTGAAAGATGAGGGTAAAAGATGTAAAATTAGAAGAAAATAATGTGTATATATAGCTTCCGCACAATCTTGATATCGGGCTATAGCAAACCAAGCAATTGCAATGTCATAAAACACAATACTTCTCCTGCTAGATGCTAGCTTATGAATAACTGATCTACAGTATGTTGAAACAATATCTAATCAGATCTTTTTCCAACCACAGAAACATGTTCTTCAAATATTTACTTTGTGTTCATTCTGTTCATACCATAATCTATCTTCTATGTTGATTTTAAGTTATTTCTTATCCGTATTTCATTGATGGTGAATTCTCTGCCTGCAGCAAATTCTAAACTATTTCACATACAAAGCAGTTAGGACGGTTCTTAACCAGCTCTATGAGATGAATCCAACACAGTATAGGTGGTTTTATGAGTAAGTAGGATCTTCCATTTTTGATGAGTCTTCCTTCTGTAACAAAGTATTATAAGAGATTATTACTTTACAGCCAGTGTCTGTCGCATAATTTTACTATTTTATGAATCAGAATGTAGCCCTCAACTTTTAAATCTTGCATACAGAGTTGTTAAACTAAAAGAAAACAAAAATTAAATGTGGATCAGCTAGTATTTAAGGTTTCTTATCTGTGAACTTTTTCTATAGGAAATTACACACTGAAAAAGAACCAGAAAAGACTATGTAGGATACAGTAATGAACTCAACTTCTTGTATCATAACAACTCTAATTTGCAGAAGAAAGACTTAGTAAGCATTGTCAGATAAGCTTAAAAAAAATTGTTGCATAAGTAATAATTGTTATTTATTTCTGTTATCATCCTTATTTTGACAGTTTTGTTGCCTCAAATAATCCGGGAAGTGGCAAGCGTTTCATTCGTATTCTTGTCAAGGTAGTTTTTAGAAATCTTTCTGCTCTTGTTTGTTGCTGAATATCCAAAAAAAATGTTTAAACAGAAAGAACTTCCTATTTTCACCATTCTGAAACCTGGGCATAACACAGCCTCTTCCCACAAAGGTTGATTTTATAACTATCTGGCTTTGTTGAGAGGCAAAGTTAAAGGTTCTCAGAAAATAACCAAAACTTGTAAGATATAAGTCTCTGATTTCTCCTTTCCAAAATATCTTCGAAATTCCAATGATTAAATTATATGGGGCATCTTATATTTCCTTCTCACAGGAGAAGCGAGACCTCGCAGAAAGAGTAATGATAACACGTCTTCACTTGTACGGAAGATGGGTTAAGGTATTAAAATTCATTTCAGAATCACCTTACTACTGTCATAACATATGAAAATTGAGAACAGAGGAAATTAGAATCAATCATTTTCTTATCTGTGTACCATTTTTGATGTAGAAATGTGATCATGCTCAAATATATCAAGAGATTTCTGATGAAAACTTGGCGTTGATGCGCGAACGGCTCATGGAAACTGTGATATGGCCCTCAGATGATACTAATACAGAGAAGATTGGCTGATGGATATTAGATGCTTCAATTTTATTAGTTGCTTTCCTAGATTTGCATTGTTGTTTTAGGCTAATGCTTTTAATGTGAAGTTTGATTTGAATTTAAATATTATTTTTCTCCATCTTCTGAAAAAAAAAAGAGAGAGAGAATGTATTCTGAACATTGTATATATTACTATCACTCATAGTTTCAGATTGAAATTTAAGGCTTCCAATTCTTGGATTCACTGTCAATTCAATTGATTAGTATTTGAAGTTGTTCTATTATGTTTGATTGATTTGAGAGTCTCTGCCATTTCAACTTTCAATCATTTGGCACTTGATACTTATTTGAAATTGCTATTAGGGTTATTTTTAATTGGTCACATTGGCATTATAGCAAGGAGGTACCGCTGGGTGTAGCATGAGGGTTTCATTGTGGGGTATTCGTGCTAGTCCTAGGTTTGAATCTCTGGGAGTGCATCCAGGTGTAAGAGCCTGGTGTAGTTCCGGTTTTATCTGATCGTTTGGTACCGTCTGTCAGGGGGCCGAGTTGGACGCTTGTTTGGTTAAGGATCTGGGTCCCGTCCCAGTGACGTTGCTCAAGGGCAGTCGAGGGTCTGGGTCCCTCTAACGGAGTCCGAAGAGTTGGTTGGCAGTCGAAGTTTCCGGGTTTCAAAAAAAATAAAAAATAATAGCAAGGAGATATATCATCAATTAATAAATGAAATATTACTTAAAATTATAAATTTGAGAAGTATAATGTTGTTGATCAAAACCTAATTTGGTTTTAAATTCTTCATCCAATTTGTTAAAAATCTTTAAACTTTAATCAAAACCTATTTTTTAAAATTAAATATCATAAAAATAAATCAATTTTCTCTTAAACATTTTCTGTCACCTTAAAATATTTTATCAATTAATAAGTATTTATAATGAAAACTTATTTAATTGAATGAAAATAATTTTGAAAAAAATTTGAATTGAATCAAATTACTTTTTTAAAAAATTAGATAAAAATTTAGCAGTGCACAAGTGATAATATTTTCTTAAAATAAAAAAAGGGGGAATATAAAGGATACGGTGTCGTTTGGCTTTAACAGTTAACAGTGCCTCGTTCATTATTGTTTCGTTTACACGGAGAGCCGAAGTTTGAAACCAGAAACGACGAAGGACAAATTTTCTTTTGATCATCTCGGAGCTGAGTTTCCAGAATGTTTTACAGAGGGTAAGAGAATTTTCCTTGAATTATTTTGTTTTTCTTACTATTTTCTCTCCTTTTACTTCTATTAGTACTATAGTTATATGTTTGTTTTCTGATATTCTTTGCAAAAAATCTGGAAGCTACGTTGTTTGCTTTTGCGTGATGCCCACACTTTTTTTTTTTAATTTTTGGAATTGATTTTGTGAATTATGATTGAATTTGTTGCGTGGATGGTGCTTTTTACTTGTTAATTCAGATTATGTAGAACCCCATTTTTTTTTCCTTTTTTGTGTTAATTTACTTTTATGGATCACTTATTTTCAATTCAAAAGTGTTTAAAACCTAGAGGAAAGAAGAATGATTTGTTAACTTGATGGTATACCCAAAGCGCGATATGTGTTTGTGAATATGTATGCTTTGTTCGATTTTCTTTTTTGTCTATTTATTATTATTATTTTTTTTTTGGAGAAAGTCTATCTATTATTTGCCTAGCCTGTAATGGAAATCTTATTATCCAAGGAGAGGAGGGATTAGGTCTTTATTTCCCTGCCCTTCAATTTTCTAGTACACTGGTGGGAACATGCAAGAGTGATGTGTTGTATACTTATGCTGTCTCCTGGTGGAGAAGAACTAGAAACATGAAGGGATGTGCGTTTGTTGGCTTGCCCTTTGTGATATTCTCTAATGGATCCATACAACCCTTGGTCTAAATGTATTCACAGAAAAGAATGCTCCTTTTGTGCAAAATTTTCTTTAAAAGGCAGTTATCTGATTCATCTAATTTTAAGGCAGCTCAAATGACTTGGACAATGCTTGGATTAGATTTGTTCTCTGTTAACCTTGTTGGTTAGTTAACAGCCCTAATTCAGAGAATATGCACGTGTCACCCCAAGTTTAAAGAGAATATACTATTAATGACAGAAGAGCTGAGTCTAATTACATTTCATGTAACAGTTGGCTTAGATACAACATACCAAGAACTTTTGTTGGAAAAACCATGTGAAGATCTAGGATGCTCTCTGATTATTTGATACATACACATACAAAGAATCTAACTTTATTAACAGTATAGTTAGTAATGGCTTGACACTAAATTAAGTGAAACTTGAGCAAATTCGGTATTATCTAGCCCAACCTCTGGTTTCTCAGGTCCAAACAACCAACCAGCTTTTAGAACTACATTGCATAAGCTGGGGTAATGGTTATTTAATGCTGCAAGATCCTCAACTTGCACTCGAGTAAAACGCATTTCAGAAATTGTAGGATCACCCTTTAGGTTTAAGCTGTGTGTAGTTCAATGTTCAATTGGACTAAAATTGGACAAGTTTAGTATTCTCCATACTCCAACCTCACACTTCAGCAGTAGGTTCTAGTGGCTATATTCACTAAGTGACAACGGGACATGATAACAACCTTCTAAGGGGGAAGAAGGTTATTAGGTAGAGAGTTATACTTGTTTATCTTCTACACTTCCTAGAGGTTCCTGATTGTTTTCTTGTTTTTCCTGATTCATTTTGTGGATGTTCTGTGAATTCTAGTTGGTTAAGATGATATATTGAGAAACCTTTATTTGGATTTTGGGACCAGCCTGGCAGCATTTTCGCTACACTTGTATTTGATTTAAATGAAAGCCATTTCTTTCTTCTACTTTTGAGTAGAGTTTATGTGTATATCTAACGTTTCTATTTAGCTAGTGGATTGATTATTGACTAGTTCTTCTGTTGCTTTGATGATTTCTGGAAACTGAAGCAAATTTAGTGATGGTGCTGATGGGTATGAAATCGGTGCAAAGCGTCAGCGGTTGATTGATCAGGGACTTTCATTCTATGGAACTCCTCCAAGTTCAACTTTTATGTACAATCCTCCGCCCTATGGATATGTTCACCAACCCCCACCTTTCCCAGTTATCCGGCTTCGGCGTCTTCCCTCTGATTGCACAGTAATTGATGTGGCCGAGTTTTTTCATGGTCTAGATGTTGTTGATGTTCTTTTTGTCCATCAGAACAGCAAATTTACTGGGGAAGCTTTTTGTGTTTTGGCATATCCTCTTCAAGTTGATTTTGCCCTTCAAAGGAATAGGCAGAGCATGGGAAGGAGATATGTTGAGGTTTTCAGAAGTAAGAGGCAAGAATATTACAAGGCAATAGCAAATGAAGTTTCAGATGCTCATGGTGGTTCACCTCACAGGAGTATCCCTAGGGCTAGATCTCATGATGAGGGGAAGGATTCAGTTGTACATACAGGGATATTGCGACTGAGGGGATTGCCATTTTCAGCAGGCAAGGATGATATAATGGATTTCTTTAAAGATTTTGTGTTGTCAGAAGACTCAATCCATATTACAATGAATTCAGAAGGGAGACCAACTGGTGAAGCATTTGTAGAGTTTGCCAATGCAGAAGATTCTAAGGTAGCTATGGCCAAAGATAGGATGACACTTGGGAGTCGTTATATAGAGTTGTTTCCCTCATCCCATGAGGAGATGGATGAAGCATTGTCAAGAGGACGGTGATTGTTCTTGATTACCGTTTCTTTTACTTGCTATCCTCGTTGTGATCTTTCACTTGACATTGCTGTTTGGAATTTTGATTTTGTAGCTTTCTCAAGGTAGCCATGAGATGACTTTTTCTCATTGTTGTTAGAACACTTCTTTTCACTGTTTCAATCTACTTGGACTGTAAATCTATTTTAGCTCTTCTGTTTCTAGCTTTCTTTGTTATAATCCTTTTCTCCTGATCTGAATTTTGGCTTGACGCATGGAGGAATGAATGCAATGGACTAGACAACCTTTTCTTTGAGTTTACTTGTCAGTGTCTTTAAGTTGGCGATGCCACAAGGTTGAATGACTCATTACGTGATGGCTGGTTGTAGAGGTGTTTAACGGGTCGGGTCGGCCTGTGAACCGGCCCGGTTCGTCAAAAATTGGGCCCAAACCGACTTGGATCACTGTTCACACGGTCCGGGCCGGTTTCGGACCAATATAAACAGTCCGGTCTGGTTTCGGAATTTCAGAATCGCGAAATCGGATCGTAACGGACCCGGCGGTTTGGCATCGGGTTGAACCGGCCTGGACCGCCGGTTCAACCCGGGTCAATTTTTTTTTAAAAATTTTTTAATTTAAAATTTTTTTAAAAATATTTTTATAAATTAAAAAATTAATAAAACCAGAACCAGAATCAAAATCGAATCGGAACCGAAATCGTTTGAAGAACTGGTCCGGTCCGGTCCGATCCGTTACTGTTCTACTTCTGATTTCAGTCCAGTTTCATGAAACTGGAACCGTTGAACCGGTCCGGTCTGAACCGTTACTGTTTTTGATCCGGGCTGGTTCTAGTTTCATAGAACCGTCAAACCGGACCGGCCCGGTTCGAACCCGCCAGCTGGTTGGACATAATTTATGTAAAGTGAATGTAAAATAAGATGTTTCGATTGCTTTGATTCTTAACCTGGAGATGCTCCAGTGTGGAAGTGTAAGGCTTAGTTTGAGATTAAGGTGCTGAAATTTAATTGATCTGAACGATGAAATAGTTATTTGTGTTTGTTCTCTTTGACATTTGATATTTCTGTATGAATTTGTAGTTCCAGTCAACAGTCTCCCTAAGCACCGATGAAATTCATTTTCTTAGCATTTTTTTCTGTTCCTCACTTCAGAAAATGAAGAATTATATCTGGATTCAAACAAACAAATACTTTTTCTGGGTTTCAGTCTTAGTAACTATAAAAGCGTATTCTTTTATGACCAATTTGCCAAAAAGCATTGCAGAATCTTGTTATATTGAACTTCTGTTATGACAAGGAGATAATGCATAAATTATGAGGACCTATTTCCATGGTAATATTGAGATCTTCAGACAAAATTTGAAACAATTATTGTTAAATGTTTTATGTCGGCTGATTACAGTATATTCTCCTTTAAGATTACCATAGCAGATTCTTAGCATGGAAAACCAGTAGGCCCAAGGTTTTAAGGATTCAGTGAGTCTTCAAGAGTAGGGATGGCAAAATTACCCAGACCGGGCCTGCACCGGACTCAACTAGGAGGGCCGGGACCCAGAAAAACCCATACCCAAGTGAAGAAAATGTCCAGGTCTGGATTGGATTTTTGACCCACATTTGGGTCCGAGTCTTGGCAAACATGGCCCAGTGGCCCACATACCCAAATTTGGTCACTCTTAACCACAATTTGACCCTTGCCAAAATTTTTTTTTAATACCCTATCAAATTTGATATAACTAAAATCATTGATTTGTCGTATGATAAATATAATAATACAAATTATGTAGATAATGAAAGGAAGATTCCAATGATACCAAATTTGATGTGAAATAATCTTTAAAAAAAAATTCAACAACGATCAATGATGGTAAAAGATAGCAAAATCTGAATATATTATAGATACAGAGATTTCACATTGATACAACTTGAACTGGATAATTTTTAAATTTTTATCTAAGTTCGAAAAGATTCTATTTCATTCCAGACTGGGTGTGGCAGCAAAACCTGGACCCTGGATTTTGCCATCCCTGTTCAGAAGCCAGATAAATTTCATGACTTATTAATGCCAAGTTTTCATATTTTATTGACTTCAGGTAAGTTTTTAAGCTTGAACTGCTATTATTGTCATCAAATCCAATGAACAAATAGAATTGTTTTGGGATACTGCTGTTGTATTGAAACTTGAATACTCTTAATTCAAATGTTAGTTTATTTACTTCCATAATTGCATTTAGAAACTCAAAAACTATTGTTAACTTTCATGACAAAAAAATCACTCAATCTCTTAACTGCATTCATGTGCTTGCTTGCTGCAATTTGGTGAAGGGTTGTTTGGTAAAATCTTATGACACCCTTTGTAGATTTTAGATACATATTCATGAAATTTTTTGAATGGTTTAGAGAAAATTGGGTATTTACAAAATATTTTTATAGACTGAATAAATTTGAGGTTTTTTTTTTTTTAAATCGGGAATTATTTAAAGGAATCTAGTACCTATTTATAGGTAATCTAGTTAGTAGGAGTGAATTTAAAATTGTGTAATTAAGCATACGATTTTATGTTTGATTTTTTGGATTGTCCATAATTTAAATGAAGAGTTATAACGATATAATAATGCGTTAACCTCAAGATGCACGTTTGATTTTTTGGATTGTCTATAATTTAAATGAAGAGTCATAACGATATAATAATGTGTTAATCTCAAAATGCATGTAAATTGATTTAAATATTTTAATTATATAAAAAAAAATTTAGATAAAATTTATAATCTAATTTCTGAAATTATCGTTTTAAACGGGATTAACCTAAAATTTTTTAAAAATTCAAATCCTTTCTACCGTAGTAAGGCGAGGGGATTTTATCATATTTTTAAATTTAAATTAAAAATACGACAAATATATTATTACGTGAGTGGAATTTTTATCAAATGAAGCAGTGACCACCCAGTAGACTCAAATCATAAAAACCTCAATTCAATAATTTTTTTTAAAATATTAATTTTCTTTTATAATTATTGAGTATGGTAGAGGTGTCTAACGGGCCGGGTTAGCCCGCGAACCGGCCCGACCCGGCCCGTTACAACTCGGGCTCGAACCGGCCCGGAACACTGTTCATACGGTTCCGGGCCAATATAAACGGGCCGGGCCAGTTCCAGAGTACTGGAACCGTCGAACTGGCCGTTCCGGCCCGGAACCGCCGGTTCGGCGGCGGTGACGGCAGATACGGCGGCGTAGGCAGCGGTGGTGGCGGCGAAGACGACGGCGTAGGCGGCGGTGACGGTCGGAAACCGACCGAAACCGTCTGACGAATCAGAACCGGCCCGGAACCGCCCGTTACTGTTCTCGATACGGGCCGGGCCGGTTCCACTCTTCCCGAACCGTCAGCCCGGTCCGACCCGGACCATTATTGTTCCCGGGTCAGTCCGGTTCCGCTCCCGCCGACCCGTCGACCCGGCCCGAACCCGCCGGGTCGGGCCCGTTAGACACCTCTATTCAGGAGCGGCAGCCGAGACAGGAGGATCTCCGCCGCGAGGAGGATACCGAGAGGGTGGTTTCCCACCCCAGGACTGT
>JAVXUL010000008.1:2076502-2092198 GCA_035590515.1 Trichilia minutiflora | reverse complement strand
ATTTTCAGTATTACTCTTAACATAAAAAAAAAACTTCTTTTTAGTCAAATATGAGTATTTATAAAAATAAAAATAATTAACATCAAATCAAGAATTGATATGGAAATTGAATAGGGTATGATATTTTTGGTTATGGTGGAAATTAAAGAGAGTTGATTAGGAAGGATCCTAAGTTTTGGTAAAAGAGAAGTGGTGCCATTGTGTTTGATTTAAGGGCAACAGAATCTCCTTAGAAGTAGGCTGGGACTTAAAAAATAAAATTCCTGTTATTGGGCTTTAGGCTTAAAGGTATTCTTCATCTCCAAATATTTCAGCAACACTCGGTGAAAGTTATAAAAAAAAAGTGATGACAAATAGTTTTATTGTTTATATGTATATATTTTTTTTATTTTTTATGGATTAATTTCATAAGAATATGCTAAAAAGTTGATTGACTTAATGGAAATCATGCATCAAATTAGTTATTTCATTTTTTTTTAAATATTCACAAAAAAAAAAATGCTTTTTAAAAATCTCTTTCTATAATAAATGGATTTTGTATTTTATTAAAATTCTTATGATTTTTTTTGTTAAAATGGAAGTATTGTATCAATATTGTTTTTATGATTAAGAAATTTAATTAATTGAAAATTGTAGTACATTTTTTTAAGAGAGATTAAATTTTAATACATCAATTTATGCGTATGAATTAAAATAAATGTAATACAAAGTATTAATTATCTAACAAATTTGACATTCAAAAGAAAGATCCAATCAAAAGCTAGCATAATCTATGATCCTTTATCTTTTGCTTTTATCATTTTTGCTTTAAGATTAAGAATATTGTAATTAATTAACATCTCAATTACATACATATATACCGTCGCTTTTAACAATAAATATGACATTTGAAGTATATTCTATATATCCATTTAATTGGTCTTTGATGTAATTTGAAAAAGGCTAAATTAAAGTGATAGCTTTGATTGAATGTGTATTTTTGTTCTCATTTTGTATATAATGTATAAAGTTTTTAGCTTTGTTTTCTTTGGTTTTCAATTAGGAAAGCAGGATATCCTCTAGGCTGGGGTACTAGCTAGTATATACTCAGATTTTTTTTAACATTTTTTTTTTAATATTCACATATTATTATTTTATTCTTTTTTATTTTGAAATAAAAAACAGAAAATAGAAACCCATATAAGAGAATTGTTATGGTAAACTCCAATACTTTGTCTAATGGAAATAACTACTAGGGCTTGCTTTAAATTATTTGATAGTTTGCCACAACATTCTCCATTAAAATGGTACAAAAGAAGAGCTCTTTCTCTCTTCCTCTGCTGGTATATATATAACAATGACAACCTTTAAGAATAACCAGGAAATGAAGATGGTATCGTCTTTGTATCGCAGAAGCTCTTTTTCCCTTCCAAAACCATATACATCTAGTACCAGTATTCTTTGCTTGTTACCGTGAAATAAAATAAAGATTTGATGGATCATCATGAAGTTGATCAATCATAAGACCCCAAATACAAAAGATTTCTCTGGAAAAATATTTGACAGCTTTAATTTTTTGTTCAAAAACTTTGCTTTGGCCACTTACATGCATGGCCATGCACAAAGCAAATTAAAACAAAGCAAAGCAAAGCAAAATAGAAAGCAAAGCAAAACAAAGCAAAACAAAGATAGAATCTGGCTAAGGTAACGCAATGCTTCCATTCCATATGTTTATTTTAACAAGTTGTCTTTGTCTAGAAACTCTTAATTTATGTTTCATAAAAGCAATTTCTTTAGATCTTTAGACTGCTTCTTCAGAATTATTCAATATTCAATCGATCTGAATCTGATGCTTGCTACTTTAATTTATTCTAATTAATAATATTCCCATTGATCAAACTTTCATGTTACCTTTAGACATGGAGATGTATTTATTTTTTGTCATAAGCATGTTGGATTTGTCGATAAGGTTAAGAGTATACGTATATAACAAATATGTTTTCATTCGATTTTGAAAGTATATGTACAACAATTAAAGCATTTGATAAACTAATAAAAATAGTAGTAAAAGTTACAACGCTTCAATCTTAACTATACTCTTAAATATATCAAGAGTAAGACATATTTAACAATCCTCAATAATAATAAGAAGAAGAAATTTGAGTGTTATGACCAAAATAATCTTAGCATATAAATGCATGTATGTCCATGAAAATTTTTAGTCCATTTTATGTACTTTGAGGTATATTTAATATTGTCATATTTTTACTTAACTTCAAAAGTATAATAATCAAAATAGTTGATAAATCATTAATTTTTATAATTAAATTTATATTTACTACTTTTATAATTATAGTAATTTTATCTTAGAACAATTGATTTTAAAACCACAATAAGATAATCTTAAACATCACCTTAATAATTTTAGGTTAATTAAACTTAATACACCATTGATGGAAATCACATATAGATGCTATCTTGAAAGCATAGTTAACATAATTATAATTTTTCGCAACCACTGGGTCTAGTATGATATTCCATTTTGGGGGCATTCGTGTTGGTTATGAGTTCGAATCATTGGGAGTACACCTAAATGTAAGAGTCTGGTGCAACCTCGATTTTATACGATCATTTGGTACCATTGGCCAGTGAGACCGAGTCGGACATCTGTTGGTTAAGGGCCTAGGCCCCGTCTCGGTGACGCTGCTCTAGAGCAGTCGAGGGCCTAGGTCCTCTTGGCGAAATCTCCCGGAGCGTTGGTTGGCGGTCGAAATTTTCGGATTTCAAAAAAAAAATAATTATTATAATTTTTCAAATAAATATATGTATTGTTTTTATTCATGAAGTTCGGAATCCAAATTCCAAGCTCAATTAGGAAGTTAACAAACCCTACCTAATTCAGCTTCGTGAAAAATGTATGGGCCCATACAGACATATATGGGCCTATCCACAACTAATGGTCTTAGCATTCTCTCAAAGTGGGTTTGTGATAACCCAATTAATTGACTTGGACCACAATTCTCATTTTTGGATTGACTAAAATTTAGATGGACCAAGGAGTTTAACTTATGTATTAGTTTCCATTGTTATTCATGTTGTGGTTAAAAAGGTCTTTTTCTAGTCGGACTCATAAATTATTAAATTAATATATGTAGTTTAAAATTTTTATTTTATAATAACTGTGATGTAAAAAAAACTGTTTTACAAATACAATGCCAAACAGAGCGTAAATGTATACGTCTAGCAACATTTGATTGGATGAGCATACAAGGGATACATCCAAGACAATCTTTGGTAAAATGACACGTCATTAATGACCTCATTCGACTTTGAAAACCCAACCACAAAATTATTGGCTGTCATACAACTTGGATCACCTATATGTAATCTCATAATTTCTCTGTCAACAAATTGAACTTTTGGGACACGTGGCTCATGTCTTCTGTCACAGCACTAATGTCGTGGACCCCACCTTCAGCCAGGTATTTCCCGTATTTTGCCCGTCAAGTGCGTGTCACGTGGACCTCCGATATTTATTTATTTATTTATATTTTTCAAGTACATGTTCGAGTGTTATGATAAGTGATAACGTCGCCTACAGTGTGGACCTGTACCAACTTGGATTCAAGCTTACCGTAACCGGTACCCTGCTTTTGCCGGTTCCCAACGTCACCAAATATTTATTTCTATGAAACGTATAATAAATTAAAGATTTAGTTCTTATTTTCTCTTTTCCAATATTTAATTATTTGTTTTCATTAATCATTTATTAAAAAAAATAATTTATCCTAAGTTTTACACTAGTGTGACTAATCTTTTTCAGATGGTATAATTAAATTTCATAAATTTTATTAAGGGGAACTTTTAAAATACTTGTTAAATTTTTTTATTTAATAAGTTATTATTTTGTTAATATATTAAAATTAATAATTATTTATTATATTAAATATTAAAAATTATTATAAAAAATAAATATAAAAATTTTAATAAATTTTTCTAAAGAAACTCCTTAAAAAAATTTTTATAAATATTTATATTGTCATTAGAAATTAAAACTTGATTTTTATTAATTAAATTGTTAATTACATCAAATTGAGAGTTTATTAAAATACAATAAACACAAAAAATATTGGTACAAATTTATCTAAAAAATTTCTTTATATAATTTATTATTTTTATATAAATAAATATTTTTTCTCACCATTGGTGTAATATCTAAAAGGAAAGAAAAAAAAACGGACAAGCAAGTACCCAAATCTGACCATCCACGTGTCAGAATATCGTTCACAGAAACTTAAGAGGACGCAGACGTCGAGTGACGAAATCGTAACCCAGCTCCTCCGGAGTAGTTTAAATACACAAACGAAAACTCTTTTAAATAATTACAATAATAAACGGATAAATAATAATAATAATCGACAATTAAAAAATTAATAAAATTTCAATCAGATAATCGCCAAAGAGAAATTACATTGACTTTTGTTTTGGATTTCTCTCTCAGTCGCACTCTTTCTCTACCGGATAAGCTTTAAAACCCAAAAATTTAGGGCTTTTGTTTTGGTTTACGATTCTTCTCAGTTGATACCAGGTAAGTGCCTTTTTTCAATTTTGCTTTCTTTGATTATTCTTTTTTTCTTTTTTTAATTATTTATTGTGTCGATTGTGATGAATTGTTTGAGATTGATGCTTTGCATGTTGTGTTATGATGTTGGTTTGGAAGTTTTTGGGAATTGGGTTTTGGTATGAGTTTAGTTTTGGGTTATGTATATTGAATTCTGTTTGGTTGTCCGGAAACTGCGAGAAAGTTGAGAATTTTTTATTATTGAGCTTGATGTGAGTGTGTGACTTAGTACAAGTGTTTAACAGAAACAAAAAGAGAAAAAGTGTTGAAAATGTTGAGTTTATGTTGTTTAAGTGTTTAACAGAAACAAAAAGAGAAAAATTTGAAAATGTTGAGTTTATGTTGTTAAGTTGTGAATTATGTGATCTTACCTTGGTTTGTATTAGACTGTTTGTTGGTTAGGTTTTTTGATGATTAAACTTCGCTCCCTTTATTTGGTTTGAGAGGAAATTGGGTGTAAGAAATTAAGAATAATTGATAGTGTTTACCGTTGAAGGATGTGGTCCAAAATTCTCAAACAAGAAGTGGAAGAACTTAATCTTGCATGATATTTTTTATTACTTCTCTATGGGTTCTAGTAAGCTAGGGTATGATTCATACTTTACTATTATAGCTGTTTCAATTTACTACATATTTCAGCAATTAAAGAGAGCTTGATTAATGTTTTTGGGTTATTTTGTGATGCAAAAGTTTTGTGTGGCCAACAAGTATATAGTATATGTAACTTTTTTGTCTTTACGAAGGCGGCCTTTCCTGTTGTCTGTTGAACATGGTCTCTGTTTTTCCCATTGTAGTCATCATCTTGTCAGAAAAGAAGAGGATAAGGGGCAGCCTATATATTTTCATAAACATGATTCCTAGTTTAGGTTGAAGTTCTATGTATAACCATTTATCCGTAGCATGCTTCTTTATATAAGATTTGGTGACTTGGAACTCATGTATTTGTTTGTTGGTCAGGGAATAATTGATTGTTTGTTGTCTGAAGGGAATTTGAAGGTATGCGGTCTAAGCCTGAAAGGTCAAATCAGTTGGAACCAGATCCACATTCCATTCCACCAGCCACAGTTTATTCTGAACAACCTTGGTGGCGAGGTGTTGGATACAATAGTATCTCACCTGCAATGGCTGGGGCAAATGTATCTAATTCTTCTTCATGGGAGCACCCAAATGGTTCAGAGTCGAATGATGATCGGCCTATGTCTAATGGTGGAGTGAATGAGGAAGGTGGTGATGCTAACAAAGAATCACAAACTACTGAATCTTCACGGTCAGGTATTTGAAATAAACTTTTGTGTTAATTCAACTATTACTGGTATAAGTGTTTACTTAAAAGAAAATGTAGAAGTTTTGTGCATTTCCTACTGTTGTATTCCTTTTATCATGTTATCTTTAATGCCATGTGAAACACACAGCTGTTGAGATTGAAATTTGAATCTTTCATGTTGACAGAATGCAGCTCTGTTGATTCACTGTACTTGCAGAATGAATATGATTAGAACCACATAGATTTGTGAATCTATAGAGGTTCTATTTGTTGTCTTGTAAATCTTCAGTTTTCCCTTTCCTTATGTTTGGACACTGTTTATTGTATTCTTAGCATTTGGAAATTTCCTGATCATCAATAAACTGTGTTAGCATAACTCACAAAATTTTGAAACAACCCACATAGTTGTATATTGCAATTTTGAATTCTCAAATAGGGTCATAAATCGCCATTGCTCATAGTGTACCCCATCTATATTGTTCTATTTTAAGTAATGCTGTGATGATGAACCCTGGATAATGAATTAGTTTTACTTGAAACTGTGCTATAAATTTATTTTGTCTTGCATTGATTTTCTCCAAGAAAATCTCGTCCATGAATGTCATTTTGCTGAGTCGTATGTGCAGGAAGAGATATGTGTGCTCAATAAATACCTGTATTTAATTTTTGTGAGGTGCCATCACACTATGGATATGTGTGACATACTTATGGATGAAAGTTGTTTATATATGAGCTGCATGTCATTTAATTACTTGTCAGATCCTTGTTTTCAATATTTAATCTACCAGCTGAGTTACTTGGTTCAGAAGTACTTCACCATTAAGTAAACTTGCTTGATAGGCTACAAAAAGTGATGTAATATTTCATTCCAGATGTTGTGGTTTTGAGAAGATTTTCTGAGCCATCACCACTGTATGTTTAGTGAGATGCATGAGGTTACAGATGAGGCATTGAGATTTGGTGTTTCGAAGAAGTTTGGAGAGAATATTTCTCGAGCTTTTAGTGCCCTGAGTTCTCTTTGGATACAAGATGGAATCCTTCGTGGATGTGGTTCTTTAAATTCTACTGAATGATTTTAGAAACAACTGCCTATTCCTAGCTGATTTATTTCTTTTCCACATTTTTTCCTATTTCCTTGCCACTAGTTGTGTCTTATTTGCTCTATTTCCGACCCCAAGAAGCTGTTGACGAGAGTAGGCATCATGTGTTCATCTTTCTATGTCTATTCACTTTCATTTTTGTTTAATTTTTCTACTAAGCTTGTCTGAATCACCCTAACCTTTGAATGTGCTAGGAGCCAGACAATGTATTTAGAGGAAGTAAATATTTCTATTCCAATTGAGTACTTTGTGTTCTGGTCACAGTTATAATGCCTCTTGTCCTAGTAAATATTATTGATTATGATATTAACATTTCAGTTGGAAACTGTGGTCAAGAGAACCAAAATGTGCAGCTAGGTGCATCAGCTATACGTGATGAGTGCTTCGCACAGCCCCCACAGCTTGAACTAGTCGGTCACTCAATTGTAAGTGCCTTTCTTTTTTGTTCTTTAATAAAAGTTTAGGCACTGGTTATTGATTGAGTCTTAACGTCAATAAAATTAGAGAACTGGTACTTATGTTTGGAACAGAAGGGACTCCTAGTTTTCTTGCTGCTTTTTGGCAGGCTTGTGCATCAAATCCATATCAAGATCCCTATTATAGTGGGATGATGGCAACTTATGGACATCAACCTCTGGTATGTGAATGTCTTGTTAGCAGAAAATCTTAGCAGATGTACATTAATGACTTTTATATGTTTATTTCTTTTGTAACAAAGACTGTTGGCTTGAAAAAACATTTTAATATTCTTTGGAAGTTAAAAATTGTGTGTGTTTTGGGTGTGTATAACTCAGTAATTGAATTGTAGCTTTAGCTAGAATCAATTCTTTTAGTTAAAAAAGGTTTTAAATGATCTATTAAATTTTTTAGAACATTGGAGAAACTATTGCTTTTGATAAATCTTCTAAGTTATGCAAACAACATGATTTAAAAACTAACAATCTAACTCTGCAAGTTGTTTCTTTAAATGGTACTGGTGTTGTGCTTTGAGTCGTGAATGACAATTGCATTGTCTCAGTTTCCAGTACTTGTTTGGAGGAATAATTTTCCATTTTTCCTCTTATTAATGTGGATCTAGAACTCCATTCCTTCCTTCCTTTTTCTGAATAGATGTTTTAGAATTTGTTGATAAACAAGAATTTGGTTACAACTTTTTTCCCCCTATCTTTCTGATTTCAATACTTGTACCGTCTGTCATATAAGTCCTTGCAATGACCAGGGTTATCCTCAATTTGTTGGAATGCCTCATGCTAGAATGCCTTTACCCCTTGAGATGGCACCAGAACCAGTTTATGTGAATGCCAAACAATACATGGGGATTCTGAGGCGAAGACAGGCACGTGCTAAAGCAGAGTTAGAAAAGAAACTGATAAAAGTCAGAAAGGTAAATATAAAAGTTTGGCATTCTCTGTTTTCAATATACTTGCTCACAGGGGCTTTTACAGGAGATAAAATGAAGTCACATTTAGCGAATCATATTTTCATTGTGAGATAGTTTTACTAGGTGAAGTGATATATTGTTCCATTGTCATGATGTACAGCCGTATCTACATGAGTCTCGGCACAAGCACGCTATGAGAAGACCAAGGGGAACTGGCGGTCGTTTTGCCAAGAAAACTGATGAGGATAATTCCAAGGGTACTGGCGAAGAGAAAGGCGGAGATTCAGGGCAAATTCACTCGTCTCTGTCAGGTAGTTCATCAGGATCTGAACCCTTACCATCTAACTCAGCCAAAACCTGGAATTCCTTGTCTACTCAACAAGATGCACGGGTTTTGCAAGCGCACAACACACATGAAGCTCGCAATCATGTAAGGGGAAGTAGTTTTTATCAGAATCATAGTGGCTTGCAGGCATCATCATACCCAGCACGCTTGGGTGATAGAGGGGAAGATGGAGAGTGTCCGGGCCAACAGTGGGGAAGCATATCTTCGAACCAGTCAGCCCAGAGGCCTCTCGCGATTCAGTGAACACTCTGCCAGCAGTTGCTGATAGGGAGGATTTAAACCCACTGATGATATCTTGGTTGTCTTGTGACCACTCTTGGCAAATTCATTGCTAGACGGCAAATCATTCTTGGCTTTGTTCTTTTTTGTATGGATTGTGGGTTGACTGGGGAAGAAGCAATGGATGCCCTTACGGAATCATTCTTCTCTTGTTTCTATGTACAGATAATGTTGGATAAACTCGAGTAGGAATTAGCCTTTGTGGAAGAAAAACGTTAAACAATCACACAGCAGTCTGGTAATTTGGTGGCGGGTCCGACTGAAACACGGTGAATCTTTCAAAATTTCAGTATTCAAATTATCAGATTTTGAAATAGTTGCTTGTGTCTCAACGATAACATGGTAGATGTGTTGCAATTGTCTCTCACACTCCAGCCGAACTGGCAAGACTATCTACTGTATTATTTGTGTTACTCGCCTGCATGCCGCTGTTGCACACCTGCATAAAATATGCTAAACAATTTCTATTGATTTATCAACCTTTCAGATTGTAGCTACTTTTCATTTTCTTTGACCAGTTTTAACTGAAGATCAGCAGCAAATATAGAATTGAAATTTGAAAATCGACAGAATACCAGTTAGTGACCAATTTATAGTTAGTAATCTATTTCATCAATTCTGCCGAAAGGGAACATATTTAGAACCCAACAGCTTCATTTATTGTCATAGTAAACTGTTTTACACTCAAAATTCAAGGCGAAAACTTGGAAAAATAAAATAAGAAAACAATATCATGTCTACTAGGATTTCAGCTTTTCAGGTTATATTATCATATATTGTCCTGATCGTGATGCTGATGATGATGTTGATCACTCTCTTTTACGTCTCCGGTTTCTGCACCAGTATCGGAGGGAACCATGTTCTCCGAATTTGTTTTGGTCCCATCTGTGAAATTGCTATTAGCCTCTGTGGCATTCGACCCATTTTGTTGCTTCTCCATCATCCCGGATAAAGCCAACCTTGGGGACCATTCGAGAACATCATCAATTATGTTTGACATCCGCTTTTGATACCTGCAAGAGTAACGTTGGCATCTCATATCAACGCATGAAAAGAAATAGAATATAGACTTCTAAAACACATATAGGACTGCACTTAAAAACGTAAGAGGTCTTAAATTCAAATATCCCCACATTGTGCTAAAATTTGCACAATGTTTCATGGAAGCTGAAGGACGAATGAGACTGCAATAGATGACAAATCCCCCTAGGTGGACACCATTAAGAATATTATAATTACAAAAATACAACAATATCAATAATTTTGAACACGATGATTTTGTCCACCACCAGTTAGCTAATCATCTGTTGGAAAAAGAACAAATTCCTGCTCAGTTTTCTTCTTTTGAGAAACTTAAATGGCTACACAGGTTAAACAGCATTGTTTATTAGTGCAAGATTAGAGGAGCAAAGGACTAACCGGGCTCTAGCAGCCTCGTCAGGGGCATGGTGCCTCAGCAACAATATGACCAGTACAGCTACTACAGCATAGAAAAGTCTCGCTGTCCACTTTGGTCTTTCCTCCTCATCTTTCTTTGGCCAAAAACGGAATAACTCACTTAGTGTCGCTTCCTCAGCAAGGATGTTAGGGAAAAACCAAACACGCTTTCCAACAAGAATCCATACAGCACCAAATATTGCAGCTCTTACTGCAAATTTAAGAGCAGAGGGAAAGAAAAGTGAAAAACACATAAAAAGAATTGATTATGATTACGTGTAAACATAGGTATAACAATCAAGCACCAAAGAATACAAGACATAATAAAAAGAGTAATGTAAAATGCTAGATAGTAATCAAAGTATTCAAAGTATCCAAGTTTTCTTACCAAAAACTGGATTCTTTTGGCATCTTATAGTTCAAAAAGGCTAATCAAAACAAAGCTAATAAACAATACAAATATGATTCAAAGTATACATATATAAAAAAAGATTAAATGAATTAAACCACAAAATAAGCCAGTAGAGCTTACACACAAGTAAGGACAGAATGAGCAGCAGGACACCAGCACAAGAATAAAGTATTAATAGCTTGCATCGATGTGGATAAACGGGAAATAGGCAAATTGCGAGAGTCAACACAGGCCAGAAAAATGATAGAAGTGTTTGCCACAGAGGTCGCCGTTTTACAAATGTCCAAGCAAAAAAGGCATCATTGTCCGAAAATACTTGCTCCTGCAAAAACAATCTCTGTATTAGATCAGTGACAAAGAACAATATTAGATGGAAGCATAAATAAGTGCAAATGAAGATTCTATTCAAACAGCCAGTTAGATCACCCAGAACATGTTTGCTTAAGAACAATAACTTAATTGTTTCATTGAAGTGCTCCTCTATCATCTCCAATATTTTCGATGCAGGATCACATTACATAAATAGATTATAGATAAAGCAAATGAGACAGAAGATCAAAAGGCATCTAATCAAGGCCTACAAAGGGACAAAGAAAAAGAATTTTCCAAGAAAAAATTGCACACAAAAGATGCAAAATCAATATCTACTATGGGTTTCAAAGAAATAGTTGAAAGATAATCTCTTTAACATGAATGGTAACATAAATAAACAGCCAAAAAATTAAAAAAAGACATAAAGAAAAGCATCAGGAAATCATACAGGATTGGGACTTCAAGTGGCTTAAGCACCCCTATTTCCTTTTGCTTTTGAAATAGGAAACAATGCTCAAGCACCTACTTGTAAAATCAATATACATTTTTCAAATGTTCTAATCTTCTATGGAAGTTAAAATGATGACTTACAGGGAAGATCTCTAAATGTGCTGGCCATGTAGACAACTTTTTTTTCCCAGGACGGACAGTTTTCACCACGCGATCACATCTCACTAAAAGATTCTTTCTTAATAGAGCATTGGCAATATCTTCAGTTTCTAGATTCTTATCAGATTCCAGTATTTCTTTAAGCTCTTGATGATTTCTCAAAAAGCTTACAAAATCCTTACCTCTAAAATATTCCACTCGTGTTTCCTGTAATACAGCCCACCTAGATTCCAACTCCTTATGATCTCTCACCTTCTCGGCAAACAACTGGAAAACATCCTTTTTGGCAGGTTGTTTCTGCCGACAGAAAATAACGACAAACAAATTAGACAGAAGGGTAAAATAGTAAAACAGGAAAAGTTTATAATGCTCTGATCTGAGATATATTGGTCAGCATGAGTACATCGACAAACAAAAGAAATTAGCCAGATACAGATCATCATCAAGTCTAGACAAAGCAATATGGAAGAGAGTATTGATAAAATAATTGAGAAACTATGATCGCTAATACAACAATCAGATTATAGACGTGAAGGCAAAGCAAGTCATCGCAGGTGAAACGCATAAGTAAGTGGAATCAAACTTTTCTCTAAGAATTTTCTCCTAATTTTGCAATTCAATATACTTATCTCATGAAAATTCACTGTGACCTAATGGGCCATTAGAAAAGAGAGAAGCAAATCTCATTAAGTATCATAGGTATTGTGTCTCCATAATCTGATATTGATATTATCCTTCTACCAGATATTTAAGTTGCTAATTTCATAGCCATTTAATGCGCAATATTAAATTAAGCTACAGAACTTTGTCACCAAATTGACATTAAAACACTGCCTTCTTAAATCAATTTGCATATTCAAGAAATATATGGGGAAAATACAATTGCAACAGAACTTGAAAGTGAGATGCACAAAGGAAATCAAAAAGAAAAAAAAAAACACTAAAAGACTCAGGCGGCACTGCCAGAGCTTAAAAACTCAACGATTTCCTTATGCAGATTCAATTTACAGACGTTAGTGATCCATTAAGTTGGATTAAGTTGAGAATAATGAAGAAATAAACAAAAAGAGATACGTAATTCCAATAGGAGATCTTACGTGTTTTTTCAATCGTATCATAGAATTATTAATGGATATAGTAATTTTAAGTTCTCTATGTATCTTCAACCTACCAAAACAACAAAACCAAAACCCAAATTCAAAATTTCAAATGCCCCACATAATAAAACACCTATGAAAACACGTATACGATCAAAAATCCCCAGATCAGGAAGTAAAACAATAAACAGCACAACCCGACATGTGGGCGTGTGTCGTTTCAGTACATAAAAAGATAGAAGAGAGAAGACAAACCCTAGGAGGAGTGTCGGAGTTGGGATCTCTGATGCCATTTTGTACGGCAGCTAACGATCTTCGCACCCTCTTTTTCTCTGTTCCGCCTGATTTCTTCATCTTTCTAATCGCTCTCTATCTTTTTTTTTTATTTTTTTTATTTCTCGTTGCTTCTCCTTTTTATGTAACAATAAAAGCAAATTAATGTTTTGTTCGCTTTGCTTTGCCTGCCTACACAAACACAACACGAAACGTTATGCTATATCCTCTATATGTTGAAACATATACAGAATTGCTGTCTGTCATAGATGGTGAATGACATCTGTTATACGTTTTGGACCAATAAGATTATACCATGTCAACAAATAGAAATTTCAGAAGATATAAATATTTTATTTATTTCTTATAACAATATGAGTTAATTTAGGGCTTATAATCCTTCCCAAAAAACAATGAATTTTGTGGACTACAAACTAAACCACAACTTTTATTCTAAAATTAAAGAATATTTATATAGAAGAAAGGAATTTTTTTATGATCAATAATTGTAATAATATGTATTAAATTTTTAAAAATTTTTATTACATTATCATTAAGGTAGGCTAAAGTTGCTTATTTGTATTTTTTAATTTGAGGAAAATTTTGAGTGATAAAAAGTTTATTTATTAAATTTTAAAAAAAAATTGAATTAGTGTTGGTAGTTGGAAGTAATTAATGTGAATATAAATGGAAAGTTCTTTTCTCTTAGTTTTCATCGAATCACGCAAATGATATGAAATGGATCTAATGATATTTATAACATGAAAGCGTGGGTTAAAATTAATTGACCTATAATGATATCATGCAATATATTAAATATTTGAATGGCAATATATTAAATATTTGAATGGCAAGCTTTGTGTTTTAAAATTAAGTAATAATGCAATAAATCTTTGTTATTCGTATATATGCACATAATTAATAACTAGTTGAAACGTTATAGCGGCTTAATAATTATTTTGAAATTTTAATTTAATTAAACATAAGTTGTAAAGACAGAAAATTTAACGGAATTAAAAATTAATTTTATTTTAAATAAAATTTAAATAATATTTTTTAATTTTAATAAAGATTTAAATAAAAATATATAGATTTATTGATTCATTCGAATAAAATTTAAAGACTCTCTAAATTAAAAATGAGACCAGATTAATTCAAACAAATGGATAATTTATTCAACCGAATGCTTTAAGTAAGTCGAATGAACCGTAATTTGTTATAACAATAAAATAAGATTTTTGACTTTGATACGTCAAAGGATTCATTCGAACGAATCCTACGATTTATTCTACCAAATAGACAAAAATCCTTATAAAAAATCTATTTGATCCTTATTTGAAACCTTTATTTTTTATACCCTCAAGAGTAAAATGATAATTTTGTATTACATTAAACACCCCTCCCCTATTTCTTTCTTTCTTGTCTTTTTTCTTCTTTCTTCTTTTTCCTACGGCTTCCTCACTGCCTCTCAAAATACATCTTCTCATTTTTATAATTTTATTATTTTCTCTTTGATTTCTTACTCAATTCAATATTCTAAACCTCCTATAAACTTGAATATATCAAAATAAGTAATAAATCATAAAGGAAATAAATTAGGGTTTTAGTCCATACTGAGGTTTTCTAAGAATTAATTGAAATCAAAGTATTCCAAATATATTAAGAGGTGAATGACGATATTTCTAATCCTTTTTAAGCATTTGTTTCATATTTGAACAAATTTTAAATTTGATTTTTACTGTACATTTGTGAATTTAAATTAGTTTTAATTACAAAATTTTCTATTACAATATGTTATTACGAACATATAATAAATAGTTATAAAATTAGGTAGTTAAAACTTAAATTCAAAATATGTGTGTGAAATTGAATAATAAATAAATTACTGTTTCGATGAAAATTCATTGTTCATTTGTCGATTTTGTTAAATTAAGTTAAGTTATATTAGTTGAATCATAAATTAAATGTATTATAAGTCTAATTGAATTCAAATTATTAAAAAACGAGTAAACGATCGAAAAATGATAATTTGTTAAATTATATAAATCGAATTTAGAAAATTAAAATTAGGATTTATTACATGCATATAGGTTATATTTATACTTTTAGTTACGAGAACGAATATAATTATTGATATATATATATATATTTAGAAGATGATACTCGAACAAAAAACTTACGTGAGGTGATAAGAAGTGAAGGATGATTAAATAGACATATTTTAAATTATTTACACCTTCTTTTAAAATATTTGATAAAGTTAATTGTTTAAATATTTTGAGAAATTATTTTACTTATTTATTATTTTTAATTTAAATGTATATATGTATGAATGAGCTAATAAGTACTATATATTGTGTTTGGTTAATGTCAGAGACATAAGGAGAATTGAATTTATTCAGTTTTACAATCATTCTGGCATATATATTATATTGATGATTTATAAATATTTATTTGAATGATATGATTATTATTTGAGTTTGCATATTGATATGTATTAGTGATTTCGACAATGAAGACTAGTGCTATTTATTAGAGTAGTTATAGGGTAATAATTTAAGATAGATCTGCGAAGAGGTCGTCTAA
>JAVXUL010000008.1:2050031-2066620 GCA_035590515.1 Trichilia minutiflora | reverse complement strand
GATACGACACTTAGACTCACCGGACTATACTATAACAAGACTACCTATACTTGGGTACATAATCTAATTGAGATCACATGCTAATGACTATATGGGTGAGGATTGGCCATACAACTCATGTAGAGTGGGTGGAATCCAATAGTCTCTGGAATATGGATGGGCCATACAGTCCAAGATTGGATGGGTGGAATTCACATATCCAGGCTAGAGCATGCTAGCTTTATACTATTATGAGAGTATCCCCGACCAGGGTTGTGGATCGGCTATACAGCTCAGATGGAGCGAGTGGGATCCTATAGATCGAGGGATATCATACATAGGCACACATCCCGACTAGGGTTGTAGAATAACCATATAGCTCAGGTAGAGTGAGTGGAATCCTATAGACCGAGGGGTTTTACACATTTGATGTGATATTGATTTTTTAGTCATGCGTATGATGTCACATTTCACTATGATTGGATTTATGATTACGAGGATTTGCCATAATCAATCAACAGGCCTTTGATTTTTGTTTTGATTTTCTATCTACTCACTGAGTATTTTTTAAATACTCACCCCTCACTTTCTCATTTCAGGATAGTATAATCGGGTGTGGTATAGTGTAATTGAAGTGTGATTCAGCAAGTTTTCAGGTACTCGACTCAGGTTTTTTCATTATGGTCCATTGTATAGAAAATGATTTGTAATAAAGATCTTTTGTGTATTTGGCTTGGCCAAGAGTATTATGTATTATATTTTGTAAAAATACAGAGATTGATGTTTATATGATTGAAAATCTTCCATTATCTATTATTTCGTTTTATTTTTGGTTAATGAGTTTGAAAATAGGTACTAATGCCTTGCGGGTTCTAGAGGTGCATTCTAAGAAATAGGATGTACTTCTGGGATTTGCGACGATTGTCACATGGCTAACTAGAGTTGGGGCATGACCGTGGAATGCAAGTTGACTCGAGTTTTCTAAAATTGGTTTATATGCGTAAACGGTTAAATTCCTCGTTATTCGCTCAATTATCTATATATTATTACCACGAATCCACATTTAGACTAAACTAACGTATTTCAACTCGGTTTCGTGATTTTGAAAAGTGGATCCCACGTCCTTATCAAAATAGTAACTCAGATACTGTTTACACCTATCCAAATTTTTTGAATTCTCATTTTTAACATTCTAGCGACTTACCTAATCTCACTACAACCTATTTAATACATAAAACCTAATTTATGCGATAAATCTAGTCAAAATCTTCTCAGATAAATAGTAAAACCCATATGCCCGAAAATCGATAAAATACGAAATAAAAATCGCAGATAATTTAGAAATGATGCTACTAACCTCTTAGAACCGTTGATTTGCTTCGATTTCACATAGAAGTTGAAACCCTAGATCTCTCCTTTACGATTTATGTGTTCCTATCAACAAATTGATGCCCCCAACATGTTAGGAATGGAAAATGTGAGTGATTGACGATGAGAAACTAAAAGATTGCAATAATGTGGGTGTTGGGTATAGATGGCAGAGGAGAAAACGTGGGAGGGGGAGAGGAGAAGAAAGGGAAAAGGAAAAGAGAGGGAAAACATAAGAAATGGGGGGGTTCAACCTCCTATTTATAAAAAGGGTAAAATTATCATTTTGCCTTTAAGTAATACAAAAGAGAATCTTCTAGAAGAGGAAAAAAATCGTCTTTTCACACCCGTCGATCAAATGAATTAGAGTTCGTTCAAAAGAACTACCTACTTCGGTCGAATGAAGTAAGGATCGTTCGAACGAATCCTTCGACACTTTGAAAAGTCAGGGGACTTCCATTTCGCCGTGCGAACGAATCCTTAGTCGTTCGAACGAGACAAGCATCTCAGCTGAGTGAACATATCTTTTGATCGAACGAACATCTATTCGATCAAATAAATTTCCTATTCGTTTGAACGAATTTGAAGCCACAATTTTTTCAGGGAGTCTTCAAAACGTTGGTCGAATGAACATCTATTCGATCGATAGAACCCATCAAAATAAAAAATTTCGCTTAAATCCTTCTAAAATTAAAAGATGTCATTGGAATCTTACTCAAAATAAAACTATCTTTTAATTACGTTGAGGTCATCGAGTTTACGACCTTAAAACTTTACCTTAACTAACTCACAGCCCCAGAATAAATACGAAACAGTGTTGACATGTCAACATGTACATAATAGATGTAAATGCATGTAAAATAAAAAATAAAAAATTATTATTATACCCTTGAGTTTTAAACATAGGACTTACAGTAACAAGAATGTTTTGTGTATTATTACTATTGATGATAAAGATTTCAAACTTATTAAAGAAATGAAGGATGATAATAAATATTTGCATAAAGAATGTTAAAAAAATATAAAAAATTTGAGAAAGCTAAAAAAAAATCATAAAATATTAGTGATAATAATATCTAAAGTATTTTTATCCATTCTATTTTAAATATAAAAATAAAAAATCTTTTAAAAGATTCTTTTTATCTTTAGAATTTTAGATTTTAGATTTTAGAAGAATAAATAAATGAATTAACTCGTAAAATTACTAGCTTTAATGATAATCATTTTCCTTTTTCTATTCTAGTTTCTCGACCCCTATCTAAGTTCCACGTCTAAATTACATGAAAGTATAGCATATTCCAACCTATATCCAGACTAAGATTACTCTTATATCAAGTTCCAAACACTCCCCTGCTTAGAGATTATTATTCCATTAAAAAACAAAGCTGTCGATTCAGGTATTATCGTTAAGCCATTGAAGTAGCTGAGATAAATTTCGTTTGCCAATAAACACGTTCAAATGCTTTCAATTCTTCTTCTTCCAAAGTTCCCTCTGATCGGCAACAAGACCAAAATACCCAATTTTCAATTGCTTTCTTCTTCTTCTTCTTCTTCATCGTCTTTTCTCGTTCGTACTGTGGATAAAGATTCACAGAAGTTTGAGATAGACCCAGATGAAGCCAAAAAAGCCCTTAAAATGCTTGACCAGCAGATTCAAACTCTATCCAAGAAGAAAACCAGCACTCCAAAAATAAAGGGTATTTATCTTAATTTCTCTCTGTGTAATTGATTTTTAATTAATTATCTTTGTTTCTTGCTCTCTGTAATAATGTTTAACATTATCTGTAGTTTTAATTTGTTGTTGCAGAAGATTTCTGTCTTATTTTCTCTTGATTATGGCTAAGAAATTCATGGTTTGCTGATTGATACTTAGGGTGTAATGTTCAATTTAATTGTTGGAGAGTACATGTTGAATTTTTTGTGTTAAAGCTTAATACTACTGTTATTTCAAAATTTACAAGCCTTGGTATTAAAATGAGCAATCACTATTAGCTGTGTGGTATGCTCATCCTTCAGTAGGGAGTCTCACTTGAGTTTGATTTTCTTTAAGTATTAGCATTCAGCAGCAAATTTCTCTTGGGTTCGATTCCTTTGTGAACATTGGACGGCAAACTTTTAGGAAATTTTAATTTGCGCTCGATTCATCATCTGATTTGCATTTAAATTTGTCTTCTTTTATTTTGATGTTCTCAATAACAAGTCTGTAATTCTGAATAATTTCAGCGTCAGATGTGAAGCTTACAAGAGATGAAGCAGAAGAAAATCCATTAGAAATTTCAGGATCCTTCCTCACATACACTGCAATTGCTCTTCTTATCTTCACCATTTTCTACAATGTACTCTTTTATACAGTCATAAAGCCAGCTGTAGATGGACCAGATGATATTCCGGCAATCGAGACAGCTCCGGTCACCACGATGGCAAAAGAATCTACAAACACAGAAGTTTTGCAATCACCAGAAACAATGCTGGAGGATTGATTCCGATGTCATGGAAACTAAAATTATGAGGATGACTTTGTGAAAACTTCCTTTTGTTTTTCTGGTAGTATTTGATTTCTATTTATAATATTAATTATTTAGATTAGGGTTGTCTTTTAAAAAAAATTATAATATTTAATTTTGATTTAAAAGTGGCGATGTAAATTTTACACCAATGCATTCCAGAGTTGAGACGCGTAAAAAAAAAATTTCTCTCCTAATTTTCTTTTTTACACGTTGTAAATATATATTTTTAACATAAATTTGATATTAATTTTGTATTCGATATTTTTAAAAAAAATTTATTATTATTTATTTTTATTTTATATATACATATATTTTTTGGAAACTCGAAAACTCCGATCGTTAGTCAATGTTTCGGAAGACTGCATCAGAGGACCCAGGCCCTCTACTGTCCTTTAGCAGTGTTATCGGGATGGGATCCAGGTCCTTAACTAAACAGGCATCCAACTCGATTTCTTGACAGACGGTACCAAACAGTCAGATAAAATCGAGACTACACCAGGCTCTTACACTTGAATGCACTCTCAGATATTTGAACTCAGGACCAGTACGAATGCTCCCAGGATTAAATCATCAGACTATACTTAACGGGTTAGTCAAAATACGCATAAATTGACCTGAATACTTCGGTTACGAAAAAAGAAATGTTTGTTGAGAGTTTATTTATGTAATTAATAATATCTATTATATTACTATTTTGTATATCTATTTATTGCTCTATTAATTTTATTTAACGATTTTTAAAAACAAATAATAATTCTTTTAAAATTATTCCATCAATGACTTGGTATGATAGAGATATTCTAGATCTTTAATTTGGATGCATCAAAATTATTCAAAATTATGGAACAAGAAACTTGGACTAAATTAACTTAAAACACTCCTTATGTTACATCAAAATTTTGCTACAAATTTGATATATCATATTAAAAATAAAAAACATTTGTCCATCTAATTTCTTAATTTCTAAATATTTATTTCTAGAAAGAGCTAGATTGACTAATACGATAATTATTTCTTTTAGAATCAAATAAATACACGTATATATACGTATATAAATACATAAATTAATTAAATTTGAATCAAATATTTTGAGAGGAAGATGACCAAAATTTTTTTTGGAATCTTCTTTTTATTAATAAATAAAAAATAATTTAAAATTCTTTTATTATGATTTAAACTTGCTAATTGATATCTAGATTTCCTTCTTATCGAGTTATCTTCTTCTAGAAACATTAATAAACTAACTTGATATTATTAAAAATCTCTTTTAAAAATATAAACATATATTAATCAAATAAATAATAATTCACAAAAACTTCAAAATCAAATAAATGCAAAATTAAATTAAAAACATTCAATTGGGTTTCATCCAATTTTATCGAATTTATACACTTAATATATTTTATTTGTCTTTTAATTCAATCCATTTTATATCTCCATGAACAAAGAAGTGATTTTATTTATTTGGATTATTTTTTAAAATTAATATTTGTTCATTTATTTAACCTTCATCTAAAGATAATCTTATTTATTTATCAATTTTTTATTGTGTCCCTTGTTGGACATAGTAGTATGATTAAATATCTCTCAAAAGCAAATGAAAGCAAATAAAATATTTTTTATTAATATATTATTATATATATTATAATTAAAAATCCAAGATGAAATCAACTGTCTAATCCAATATTATAATACTTTTATTAATTATCACCTAACCTTTGACTTTTTTTGTGCTTTTCCTCTCTTAGGACTTTTGAAAAGAGATAATACCATACAAATCCCTAATTTTCTTTTGTTATATTCTTTAAAATAAAAATAATTTATTTATTTTAATCAAATAAAATTATAACCCCTATTGAAATAATGAAACTATAATTATAATAATGAATAAAATAAAGATATTTATTTTATTTTAATAATTTTATAAAAATTCAAAGAGAAAATCTTAAATGAGACAGTTTTAATAGGGTTATCAAATAACAAATCATTATATATTATAGTTTTTTTCCTAATCATAATTATCATTAATTTTGATTAATAAATTTTAAAATAAATTTATAACCAATTAAAATTTATTAAATGAATGTACAAATAATATTTTTTCAAATTAAAAATTTTTTACTTTTAAAAACTAAAAAATTAAGTTTTTTAATTGAATTTTTTAAATTTTAAAATAAATTGTTATTTAATAATAATCAAATAATAACAATTTTTTTAAAGAAGGGATTTTTTAAATATTAAAATAGTTATTTTTATCTTTAAATAAGTTATACTAAACACATAACTAGCCCCACAAAGTACTTCAATGGTTTTAATGGAGTTAGGAATCTATTTGATATAAATAAATAAATTATGTCTTTGATTAGGACATTCTAAGAGTACAGGGACTCGTATATTATTATCTTCTCTTAATGATTCAACAGCTCTCTATACTAATTAATAATGAAAGTATAATAACTTTAACTATTAAACAAATAAAAAAACAACAACTAAAAAACATTACAAAATTTAATGAAAGCATTAAATTTATTTTCTTTTTTTATTTCTAAATTAATTGAATTTTACAATTTAAAGCATCAAACAAATCTTATAAATTTTAAACGGATTTTGTTTATTGTTTATAATAATTTTTAGTATCTAATATAGTAATTAATGATAAATTTTAATATATTAAAAATATAATTTATTAAATATAAGAATTTTAATAAATGTTTTAAAGACATTTGTTAGTAAAATTTATATTAAATTTATCATGTTATTTTAATTTTATTTACATACTTAATATAAATATTAAAGTGAGTCATCCAAACAAAACAATAGAATGAATCCAAAGAAAAATACAAACAAGAGGCTGCAAAATTTGACCTAATTATGAGCCACCTAATACAACTTAAGGAGGAGTTTGACTCTAAAAATGAAAACACAAATAAAATGCTTGAATTTGGTTCAATTAAATAATAAATTAATTAATAGAAAATAAATAAATAAATTGATTATATCTATATATTTATATAAATGCACCTCAATTCCAATCTCATGTCATCTCCTTAACTTGCAAATTGTGGTTGTGGTTGGTGTTGAAGGTTAAGTTCTCTTCTTCTTCTTTTTTTTTTTTTTTTTTTTAAATTATTTTTCATTTATTTATGTTTTTCAATTAGAAAAAAAATCTTTGAAAATGTTTATAATATTTTTCTTAAATAGAAAAGGATGTATTTTCTAATTATTTCATTGATTGTGGATCTTTATTAATGAAAAATGAAGAATAAATATAATTATTTATAATTATGACATTTAAGAAGAAAAAATAGAAATAAGAATTTAAAATTAGAAAAAAATGTTTTGGTTTTATGTTTTGGCATAATTGACAATTCTTTGGGCATTTTGGGCAAGAAAGAAAAGAAAGTCAGTAAAAAAAACACAAAAGGGGGAAGACAGACCCTGAGAGAAGAGAAGAGGAAGAAGAAAATTCAGATATTGATTGAAGGGAAACTGTTATTTGAGCTATCTTTTGACCCATTCTCTCGCAAAAGTCACGTCTTACTCCTGTTTATTTCGTCATTCCATTTCACACATTGGATTCATCGTTTCACATTTCTTTCTTCCTGTTCTATTTTTCTGCTTCATCTCAAAAAAAGAAAGAGATAAACGCTTCATTTATTGCCAGAAATTTGACTTGGCGGTTTTCATTTGGGAAAAACCCATCTGGGTTTGGGTTTTCTTCTCCGTCTTCAGACTTCTCACGAATCTCTCTCAGGTCGTGTATTTTTCTGTATCTTTTTTCTTTTCATGTTCTTTAGGTCGGAATTTTTCTTTTTCTTTTTTTTTAATTTAACTGTCTTTTTCGTTAGAAATTGTTTCAGGCTTTCATGTGATTTGCTGGTTTAGGTTTATTGAAAACTTTCTGTTGTGGATTGTTTTTCGATGATGTATTTCTAGACATTAAAAGCTTCCGGATTTCTAGCAGATTTCTTGTAGGCAAACCCCTTTCATATTTTGAAAGAAATTGATGTTTGTTAGCTCAAGTTTTAATTCTCAACATAGCAGTACCGTGATTTCATTAAAAGTTTCTTGCTAAGGAAGGTCAAATTAACTTGATCATGTTTAAATTTCAGTAATCTTGGAGATTTTGAGGCTTCTGATTCATGGGAAATTGCTGTGCGAAACCGGATTCTGCATCTAAGAAGAAAACGAAGGGTAAAAAGAACAAAGCAAATCCGTTTTATGGTGATGAATATGTAGTAAGTAATGGATCTGCAATCACACACAAGCTATGCGTCCTGAAAGAACCAACTGGTCACAATATCTCGATTGAATATGACCTGGGTGGTGAGCTTGGGCGTGGAGAGTTTGGTGTAACATATTTATGTACAGATGTGAACAATGGTGAAAAGTATGCTTGCAAGTCTATTTCAAAGAAGAAACTTAGGACTGCCGTCGATATAGAGGATGTAAGGAGGGAGGTGGCCATAATGAAGCATTTGCCTAAGCATCCGAATATTGTGTCATTGAAGGACACTTATGAGGATGATAGCGCTGTGCACATTGTAATGGAGTTATGCGAGGGAGGAGAGTTGTTTGACAGGATTGTTACCAGGGGGCATTACACTGAGCGTGCTGCTGCTGCGGTTATGCGGACCATTGTTGAAGTTGTTCAGGTTGAGTTCTCATGATTATATCTTTTTATTCGATGCCGTTATACCATTGATGCCAATGGTTTAAATTTTAATTGACAATGCCTAGGATATGATGGTTCTTTGTTAACTATTGATAGATCTTTAAGTTCTAGGGTTTAAAGTTGACAAAGGCTTTTAATAAATGGTAAAATCATAATCCACCTGAAGCTGGAATGTCATAAACTCGATTTTGAATATTTTTCTTGAGGATTCTGTTTTTGAATTTTTATTCTTTTGAGAGCTGGAAAATCATTGAAGTTTCACTTGCTTAATTCTCTAAATTCTTTTTGCTCTTCCACGCTTAGTACTCAAAGCTTGCCAATATCTGTCAAGCTGTTTTATTGATTCTTAGGTTATCGAATTTTGGAATTTGGGAACTTCAAATTCCTAAGATCGTTGAGGATGCTTAAGAATTTGTTGGTTTGCTGTGAAATTGGTTAGTTCTTATAGCTTAAATGTTTTGTCTTGTGCATTTTGCCATGTGCTGCTGTGAAATTGGTTAGTTCTTATAGCTTAAATGTTTTGTCTTGTGTATCTTGCCATGTGCTAAACGACATATGACTACTCTCTATCTTCTTTGTATGTGTGCAGGGTCATATTGTATACTTTCTCTGGCTTTACTGTTAATTCTATGATTTTTAGAACTTATACTCTGATTTGCAATGCACTTGTTCTTGTAAAACAATCTAAATGCTTCTTGTATGATATTTCCGTTGCAGGTGTGTCACAAGCATGGAGTCATGCATCGTGATCTCAAACCAGAGAATTTTCTTTTTGCTAATAAAAAGGAAAGTTCTCCCTTAAAGACCATTGATTTTGGATTGTCTGTCTTCTTTAAACCTGGTAATGTACTATTTCTTAAAGATTGTATTTCTCTGTCTAGCATTTTTTTCCATATTTGTTTCAGGAAGTTCAGCATTAAAATAATTGTGTCACCTTTGTTCTTTTTTAAATTCTGTTCCTTACTCGAAAGTTGTTGCTGCAGGTGAACAATTTAATGAGATAGTTGGAAGTCCATATTACATGGCTCCCGAGGTTCTAAGACGAAATTATGGACCAGAGGTTGATGTCTGGAGTGCTGGAGTTATCTTGTATATTTTACTTTGTGGTGTCCCTCCTTTCTGGGCAGGTCAATATTTCTCTTTATTCATTTGACTTCATTTAGGATTAGGTTTTCTTTTATAGGCGGAAGAATCATAAGTATCCCATTATATTGTTGTCGGTTCTTTATCTTTTTCTGATTGACTCACATGTAAACGCATAAATAAATGTTCATGCATATCATGTCTCATGTTTGTATTTGTACTTGGCCTAATGTAAAATCCTTATGGCATGTTGCAGAAACTGAGCAAGGGGTGGCTCAGGCAATTATTCGCTCGGTGATTGATTTTAAGAGGGACCCCTGGCCCAAAGTTTCTGATAATGCAAAGGACCTCGTGAAGAAGATGCTTAATCCTGATCCGAAGAAGAGGCTTACAGCCGAGGAAGTGCTAGGTAGTTTCTCATAATGTTAATTTGATGTGTTCTGTGCTACATTTGTTGAGATTTATTGAAATAACCATTTGTGTTTAAACGTGCAGCGCATCCCTGGTTACAACATGCCAAGAAAGCCCCAAATGTTCCACTTGGTGAGACTGTAAAAGCAAGGCTTAAACAATTTTCTGTAATGAACAAGCTGAAAAAAAGAGCTCTAAGGGTAATAATTTAGCTTCCCTCGACTTGATTTTTACTGCTTTTATGTAATTACTATAGAAGCTGTTTATAGCGCAAAGTGATCACAGTGGCTATTGACTCTATATGTCATATATAATTTCCATATTAGATGACTGAACTTTCTGTCTGCAGGTTGTGGCTGAGCATTTATCTGTGGAAGAAGTGGCTGGCATAAGGGAGGCATTTGAAGTGATGGACATTAACAAGAGAGGCAAGATAAACCTTGAAGAGCTAAGGGTTGGGTTGCATAAAGTTGGGCAAAACATTCCTGACACAGATCTTCAAATCTTAATGGAAGCTGTAAGAATTATTCTTTTTGTAATCTAACTTATTTGTTTGTAAAACTACTGCTGACTCATACAATGGTTCATTCTGAACTAGTGTTGATTGAAGAAGATTGATAATTAACAGTTTTCTTTTGGAAAAAGATGGGAAGAATGAAAAGGTAGAAACTAAATTTTGAATGGGAGAAAAAGACCATAGTCTAATAACGAGTCTAATAACGAGATCAGTATATACAGTGAGTTTGGGGAAAACATTTACGTGATTTAATGAAATCATTTAGTTGAACTAAGTTTCGGAATTCAAATTTTTAATTTTTATCAAGTGAATGACTGAAACCTTGTTTCTACAGGCTGATATTGATGGTGATGGAGCTTTGAATTACGGAGAGTTTGTTGCAGTTTCAGTTCACCTTAAAAAGATGGCCAATGATGAACATCTGCATAAAGCTTTTGCATTCTTTGATCAAAATCTGAGTGGATACATAGAGATTGAAGAGCTTCGAGATGCCTTGAATGATGAAGTTGACACCAGTAGTGAAGATGTTATCAATGCCATTATGCATGATGTTGATACAGACAAGGTGAGTGTCAAGTATATACGCACAATACTCTTAACCCAACTGAGTAAATTGTCATTTTGACTATATTTTTCCCTTACATTTTTGCACCAAGGACTGCATTTTGTGGCTAAATGAGACTTAAAAGAGGTTAAGCTTATCTTTCAATACCTGAATTTGAGTCCATTATATCCCTTATTAGATTTGTTGGATATCTCTTAGTTGGTATCGTTTGCACTGACTAAAGAACTAATGTTTGGTTATGTTCTCTTATTGTCTCCTCTTGATGCTATCTATAACTTCTTTGTACGTTAATTTTGTCTTGTTTCCTTTACCAAAGATTTTGACTACTAATGAAGGCATATTTCCAATCATTACTTTTCTTTTTTTTCCTCTCTTTGGGTTATTTGGTATATATACCGTGGGTCTAAGGTTGGCACCTCTTCCCCGACTGCATGGAGTTGAACCTAGGACCCAATTATCATTTAACAAAAAGCAAAGTGGCCATGCGACAAGGCTCACAGTCATTGGCCCACCTTGAGTTTGTAGCATCCGTTGTAAATTTACTTGTGATAGCTACGTCAGAAATTAATTATTGTTTCCATTCCGTCTTGCAGGACGGTCGCATAAGTTACGAGGAGTTTGCTGCCATGATGAAGGCAGGTACGGATTGGAGAAAGGCATCAAGGCAATATTCACGAGAAAGATTCAACAGTCTGAGCTTGAAGTTGATGAGGGATGGATCATTACAGTCGGCCAATTGAGGGTAGATCAATAGAAGTTTATCCAAAACACTAGCATTATAGGAAGAAGAAAAAACAAGAAAAAAAATTGTTTTATTTTTGTTAAGTTCATGAAATTATTGTTATTTTTTCCGATTTTTTTTCTTTGTGTAGGTAGAATTAGGTTATTAATTAACTGTGTTTAGAATTTGTCTACTGTCTTGTTTCAGAAGAAAAGTAAAAATATACATATATAAGGTTTTGAAAAGATTGGAAACTGTTGTTATTATGGACCACAAATTGTGGTTGTACATATGCAAGTAGTCTTACAAGCCCTTTTTCATTTGTCTAATTGCTATTATTTCCCTGAACTGCTGTTGTTTATGCTGAAATCACCTATTATTGTTACTTCTTCTATGTTATTTGTTTATGCATTGGATTTAGATGACTGCTTTTACGGTTACAAGTTGCAGCATCCCCAAAAGTAGAATTGCAGTTAAACCATACATTTGACCTATTGTAATACCAAATTGTTGATTCTATATTTGATTTAAATTATGGGATGATGGAATAGGACAGGATTCCAGTGCATTTGGCTGTAAGTGTATCTTTTGTTGACAGTTTTAAGCTTTTTGTTGTAATTTTTAATTTTAAGTATTTGACTGTAAGTATGTATGGAAAAGCCCTCAAGAGGTGTGATTTGTTGGTACAAAACTTTGGATTTGGTCTATAGATTCAGGAGTTGAGTTTAGAGATGTATTTTTTGTAAGAGTTTGAAACAGTTTATAAGTTTTTATAAGAGTTTAGCACAGTTAGTCGGTTTTATCCGATTTAGGTATCATATTATTGTTCGGGTTTTAAGTTGAGTTACAGCATTGATGACCCGATTTCAAACTTCATAATCATTGGATTAGATTTTCTCATGGATTCGAAAAAAAAAAAAAAAAAGTATGTATGGAAAAGATTTTGTTGTCATTTAGGCATTTTCTAAGTTTTATTATTTATTTATAATTTTTCAAAATATTAAATAAATATGAATTAAATTATTAGTTGTTATTGGAGTTGAAAAAAAAAGAGTTTTATCCTTTAAACCTATAATAATTAGTGTCAATACAAATTTAATATTACTTCATAATGAAAGTCAATTTCAAATTTAGTTGTAAAAAAATTACAAAAATATATGAAATTAAAAAAAAATATTAAAAAATTTTATAAAAATTTCTCCTTGGGAAAGACAATAGCGTTGTGTGTTCATTGGACTTTTTAAAAAACTTTTTTATTATAATATTTAATTATTTTTGTTATAATTGTAATACACTAATACCCTTTATCATATATTCTCAATTTATGAAAAACCAACTAAAAATTAGGAATTCCAACATAAAAATTTAGGAGTTATTATTAAAAAAATTAATATTACAATAAAAAATTAAAAAATATATGGTATATTTGTTTGAATCATATAGCCTTCCTTTTATTTATAAGCAAAGCTACAATATATACAATCTTTTAATTATTTTTTATAATATTTAACTCTTTAATTATAATACTGTTTTATTATAATTTTAAAAACAAAATTATAGTAAAGAAATTAAAAAAAAATAAAAACGATGAATCTACTGTAACAAGATACCATGCATATAGAGTATGATTAAATTACAATGTGTATGCTTATAACTAAATACATCATAGTTTCAAGGAAACAAGTGGAAAACGAGGATTTGAAGAAACAATCTGTTGCTTCAGAACAGAAAGCTTCCAGCTGCCAAAGAAAGATTATTGACAGGAGTCAAGGAGTTGACTATTGCTGCTACCAAGGCTGTTGCAGATTTCAAGAGGTCAGAGGAAGAAGAATCGCAAAATCCTGATTCAATTATTCTATTTTGGTAGCTTTAGTTTCTGTCTCTTCCTTCAGTGTTTTTTTCTTTTTTTTTTTTAAATTATATTTTGATTCTTCGTTTCTTATGATCTGTGTAGTCATATGTTTTGGGGTGCATGTTGTTTTTAAAAATTGATTTGCGAATGAATTTGTACCACAATACTGTCCCATAACATTACAGCTGCCAAGAACAACGCTTGATGCAGGTGTCATCTTATTTGTGTTAAAAAATAGCCACATGTTGGAATTCATATGTTGATGTGGGTTTGATGCTCAAGTACATGTTACTAACCCATTGATTTCGTTAACTTCTGCTGGATTTTGCATACACCTGATGTACCTTTGTCCTTTTAGAAAACCGTTGAGGTTGCATAATGTTGTCCTCTTCGGTCTTATTTAATGCTTTCGATTCATCTATGGTTATGTATTCGTTATTAAGTTACCAATTTTGCCCTGTCAGTTATGGCTTGGAAATATTTATCTAAATGCTTGCTTGTGATCATGCCTTAATATTACTTATTTTGAGAATTAAACGGCGAAGCAGTATTTAACAAAACACCGATGGAACAATGCCGATAAATTGTGCACAGACCAGTTTCGAGAGGAACAAACTATTCATAGAATAGATGAGTATGTAACAATGTGATCAGTAATTTTTAACTTTTCAATGTTTTCCACTTTCTTGGTTGCCCTTTCGTATAATGGGTGTTTTCATTGAGTACAGCCCTAAGTTGTAAGTAGCTGCAGGTTATTAATTCTTGATTTTGAACTAGGGATATCCACACTTTGGATTTTGTTTGTGAAAAATGTTCTTCAATCAGTTCATTTTAGCTTTCAAATCTTTGTTGGTAATTTGGTCATGCCCACTTTTCAATGGGTCAACTGAAATCCTCAAATGCTTTGCACATTGTTTTTGTAACAATGATAGAATGTTGTATTTGAATGGCCTCTTCGTTTCTCTAAATGATTTGATCATGTTGTTGCCGACTCACTTCTGATGATAGACCTTCTTCTTCATTTATACCCGTTTCCTGTTTCAGCAGATGTTAGAGTTCTATTTCTGCACAGCGGGATTCTAAATGTTCTTAGTGTCCTGGAAGAGAGTGGAGTTCTATTATGTCGCCTTCAAGATTTGCTTATGGTTGGCCCTCCAACCATTCATCTAGTTTCTTTAGGCACTTTTTTTATGATACCCCTTCAATTTATGATCCGTGTATGAAGTTACATTGCAGGCTCCATTATCTTAATAAGTAATTCAATATAGGGAAAAGAAACTCTTGGGTTGCAGAATTTGCAGGATTTCTTTTCCACTATCAGTTGCAGGAAATGTTTCAGCCAAGCATTTGTTGGTTGAGTTCATTTCCTAGGAGGGACAAGCCTTAAGTATTCTATTGTAACTCCGATAACGGTCGAGAAAGATGGGACTTTTTTTGGCAAAGCTCTTCACTGGCTTTGTGCAATTGAAGTGCTCTCTCCCTCTCTCTCTCTCTCTCTCTCTCTCTCTCTTTTGGTGCTTCTGTTTTTTTATTTCTGCTTCTCTATTAACTAATTTCACAAGAGTTCTCCAGACATGGCTTCATCAATTTCTAGAGCTGCTACAGAAAAAACTGTTGCTAGGAGGGCCTCAGATACCCTTGAAACTGAACCTTCTGTGAAGAGATAGAAAGCTAAAATGAATATTGAGACTGTGAGGAGGAAGATGGATGCATCCGGGTCTTCTGACATTTCCTTTCCCTCTACCGGCTACTGAGGTTTTTGGCACTGTCCCCAATACTGATTTTGCTGAAGCTGATGCCACTGTTAGGATACCTTCACCTCAAGCAACTGTTGCTGCTTCTGGTCATTCCTCCCAGATGATAGAATATGATCAACTTTTTGAGGATTTAGTAAATGGGAAGCTTGAGAATGATGATGGTTTTGTTGAACGAAGTGGACTTCTATTGTCTCCTGATGAAAAGCCGCACTTCACCAGTATAACCAGTCCTTTTAAGTCTGGTTGTATGTGAAAGACGCTTTTTTCTCGGTAAAATTTTAGGCCCTTTCTTTCATTTGATCTCCTCTTTCAACTGTTTATTTCTTTCTATCCTTTTTCTAGGTCATGGTATGGTTGTTTATACATCGAAAACATCATTCAACACTAAAAGACGAATTTAAGAAAGCCAAAGCCACTATCTCTCGGCAGAATATAGAAATTTCCTTGCTGAAAGATGACGTGGCTTTAAATTCTACCATTTTGGCAAAGACTGAGGCAAAGTTGAAGGAGTCTGAATTGTACCAGGGGCATCTTAGATCCAGAGTTGGACTCTTGGAGGCTGAACTGAAAAGGAAAGAGTCCGAATTGTTCCAGGGGCCTCTTAGATCGAGAGTTGAATTCCTGGAGGCTGAATTGAAAAGGAAAGAGTCTGAATTGTCCCAGGAACATCTTAGATCTGGTGAGGCCGAACTGAAATGGAAAGAGTCTGAATTGTTCCAGGTGCATTTTAGTTCTAGAGTTGAATCCCTGGAGGCCGATCTGAAGGGGAAGTATTCTGAATTGTCTCAGTTGCATCTTAGATCCAGAGTTGAATACATGGAGGTTGAGCTGAAAAGGAAGGAGTCTGAATTGTCCCAGGCGCATCTCAGTTCCAGAGTTGAATCCCTGGAGGCCAAGCTGAAAAGAAAGTAGTCAAAATTGTCCAAGGCGCATATTAGCTCCAGAGTTGAATCCTTGGAGGCCGAACTGAAAGGGAAAGAGGTTTGGAAGAACTAAGCTGCTGCAGTTCAGAACAAAAAACTTCCAGCTCCTACAAGGAGTTGCCTGCTGCTGCTGCCAACACGATGAAAGAACTCAAGAGCTCCGAGGAATCTCAAGATCCTGATGCAAAGCTACTACTGTATCTTGCTTCAAGCAATCAATCTTAATACACT
>JAVXUL010000008.1:2036944-2047157 GCA_035590515.1 Trichilia minutiflora | reverse complement strand
ACCAAAGAACTCGAGCTCTCTACCTTGCTTCAAGCAATCAAACTTAAAAATAGACTAACTTACAAGAGGATTGCTTTGGCTCTTGCAGACTTCCTGGTCAGGGTAGTGATGGTGTGTAGAAAGAAGGTTTTCGACATAATAGACAGAAGTATGAACTTCAATTAGAATTCAATGTGTTTTTGACAATTATCAGAAGAAGTAACTGGCTTTGTTTCTTGGTGTATGTTTCATTTTTAATGCGATTCTGTTGACTGTGAATGTTATATTTGAAGCTTCCAATGCTTGGAAACAGCCAAGGTGGGACATGTGCCAGTGCATCTGTTAACCTTGCTGATTGCTTTAGGGAGATATTAGTTTATAAACGTCAGAAACCATCAGTCGTAACATGAAGCATAAAAAGGGTTTGTAGGAACGATGAAATTTGTAACATATAGTTGAATGTTATATCTTACTATTTATCATTTAATGACATTTTTTTTTGAGAAGTTATCATTTAATGACATGCTATAGTGATTTCAATATCACTACGAAACAAATTTAATTTGTTAGTTCGTACATAAATTTTAACAAATTAACTTCAAATTAAGAATTTTTATAAAATAGATTTTGGGATACAATACTATAGAATATGACCATAATCCATGGAGTTATGTGAATATAGTTTAAAGTACCATGGGAATTTTAAACTAAATTAAGTTGGTAAGGTGAAACACAGTTGTAACTGAATTCCAAATTCCTTCTTACGTGTCACCTGCCAGAAACTTTCCCGCTCCTTTTCTAAGTTGACGTGGATCTTCAAGTTGCATGTGTGTCCATAATAAATTGCAATTCTGTTAATTCCTTAACCATTTGTACTCTATTTTTATTATAAATGATCATCTTTCTTGCTAAACTGTAAAATAATAATAAATAACATGCCAGCTGCAAGCCTGCAACCATTAAAATGAAGCACTACTGGAGACAAAAATTGCGGACTATCAAATCCCAGCAGGCACTAGTCTTTCTTCATTTTACTGTTTGTTCCATCGTCTTCATGTAATGCTCAAGGCATCATCAACCCCAATTCTTGTTAGGCTCTTTTTCTTACCATCAGAAAAGCGAACACTAAAGAGGTTAAATATTGAGGATTCTTAAATAATATCATTTCCTCGCATGGATAGGTCCTTTTTTGGCTGCAATTACGGGTTAGTTTCTCTGGCTTCTGGGTTTTTTCTTTCGTTCTTCTTTTCTTTTTAACTATTTCGATTCTCTTCCATATGACACATCTGTTGATTTTCATGGATAATGTGATTAGTTTTTATAGTAGTCTTAAATTTATGATGAAGTGGGGTTGTGCAATATCTGTTCGCTAGGCTATTATTTTTTTTCCCCTTTTTTGGTATGTTTCTTCATGTTTCTGATATGCGTTCGGTTGCAGGAAGTCTTCTTGGCTTTAAAGACGATGACTTTTGAGTTCTTGATCTTGACCTGTATTTTGATCTCTTTGGATTCTACTTTCTAAATCTTTCTTCAATATTTTCATTTATTACATTTTGATTCTCTCACATTCATGACTTTATCACATTGTAGTTTCCTAGCTTACAATGGTAGCGTATTTATTTATTTCTGTATTTGGGAAAGTGATCTTCTCGTATCAGCATTCAAGTTCTGGCCTTTATGGCTTCTGAACTTCTCTTAAAAGGTTCTGGTGTCTTGAAATTTGGCTTCTTGGTATCAAGGTTTTTCCTTTCTTTAAAAATTGTTCTAGTCTGCATGTTGTCTTGTAGTTCTCAATTTTTACAAATTGGGTTTTTCTGGTATCAGAATTTCAGGCCTATTTTTTCAAATTTGTAGCTATTTCGTATGTGGCTACATCGTGCAGAAATTCTAAGAATCAATGAAGGTTTCATGAAATTGCACTCTTTAAAATATTATGACATGTTTCCTATTACCTACATTCAGGGTAAACTGATGTTGTTCTTTGGTCACCCTTATATCTTTTTATTATTATCATTTTTTTTTCATCATTGAAAGGGTATTTACATCATAACTGCAGCTAAGGCCTCTGATTGATTGATCTTGCGTGTCATGTTGTGATGGAATGTTTTACAAAGTTCACTATTCTGTTCTCCTAGTCATGCTTCTGAAATGTTTTCCTGAATATTTTCGTTTGATCATGCCTTAATTCTCTTTTATTGGTGGACAGTTAATTCAGCTACCAATCAGCATATAAAGCGCCTGCATTCCCGCCCTTACTTACAGAGACAAAGATTACAAGCAGAACAGTTTTTGATGGTAGGGGATGCAGAAGGAATTTGGCTATGTTTTAAACTTTGATTTTGAACCCTAAACCACAGTCTTTAAAGATTTTATAGGTCATAGTGTGGACGGTTTTTGTGTTATGACTTTTTGTTATAATCTGCTAAGAATTCTATTAATTTGCAGGATTTGAGGTGTATATGGTACTAGTTCATTGCTGGGTATATATTGATATTTCTTGCTTTTTAGTTTCCGGTTTAAACAGTCTTGTTTTTGTTTACAGCTAATAAAAGTGATGGAAGAGAATGTCATTAGAACTAGACAAGGATCTATTCCTCCGAAGGGAAGCAGAGGCAAAATGAAGTTAAAAGAAATTGTCATAGATGATGACATGATGATGGGAGCTATGAAAGATGAAATAGTTAGGAAGTTAGCTGTTGAAAGATCAAAGGGAGAGATATCCATGGCAAAAACAAGTCAGTCAGATGGTGAGGTTAAGATTGTCAGGGAAGAGGAGAGCATGGAGAAAAAATCTGTGATAGACAATGAAGATAACATTAAAACTCCAGTGAAGAAGAGGGGTGCGGATGGTGAATTAGTCCTAGCTTATTTGTTATCTCCAGAGCAAAATTCATCAAGGCTTCGTCCGAGAAAGGAGCTGCCTTCTTTTCAAATGATAGATTTGGATGAGAATGATGATGATAGAATTGTTGGCAAACGAGTCAAAATTTATTGGCCGGAGTCAAGAAAATGGTTCACTGGGCACGTCAAAGCATTTGATGATGTGAAAAGACTGCACAGTATTTTGTATGATGATTGTGACGAGGAGGAATTGGATTTAAGGAGCGAAAGATTTGAGCTTGAAATAATGCCAACTGAGGGTTTTAGCTTGAGAGATGAATCCTTTTACAAAAAGAAAGGTGGACGATTGAACAGTGTTGTAGCCGGCACAATTATGTTATCAGAGGGGCAATCTAAGGTTGGTGATACCAAAGAAGAGATCAAGAGGCCAGTGTCAAAGAAGGTGGGAAAAAGGGGGAGCTCAAAATCTCAGAGGAAGGGTACTAAACCAAAGAAGAACTTGGCTGCAAAAAGAGTCTTGGACGTAGTTCCTGATAATGTTGCTGCTGAAATGATAACTGAGAAAATCCATTTTGCAGAAGAACTCCACGAATTGAATTTCGGCATAGCCTCTGACTCCAAAAAGAAGGGTGGGCAATTGAACAGTGATTTGGCCAGCCCAATTATGTCACCAAAGGGGAAGTCTAAGGTTGGCGATACCAAAGCAGAGATCAAGAGGCCAGTGTCAAAGAAGGTGGGAAAAAGGGGCAGCCCAAAATCACAGAGGAAGGGTACTAAACTGAAGAAGAACTTAACTGCAAAAAGGGTCTTGGATGTAGTTCCTGATAATGTTGCTGCTGAAGTGATAACCGATAAAATCCATCTTGCAAAAGAACTCCATGAGTTGAATTTCTTCATGGACTCTGACTCCAAAAAGAAAAGTGGGCCATTGAACAGTGACGTAGCCAGCACAATTATGTCATTGAAGGGGAAATCGAAGGTTGGCGATACCGAAGAAGAGATCAAGAGTCTTGTGTCGAAGAAGGTGAGAAAAAGGGGGAGCTCAAAATTGCAGAGGAAGGGTACTAAATTGAAGGAGAACTTGGCTGCGAAAACGGAGTTGGACGTAGTTCCTGATAATGTTGCTGAACCAGTAACCAATAAGATCCATGTTGCAGAAGAACTTCACGAATTGAATTTCTGCATAGACTCTGATTCCAACAGGAAAGGTGGGAACAGTGGTGGAGCCAGCACAATTATGTCGCCAGAGGGGAAATCTAAGGTTGGTGATACTGAAGAAGATATCAAGATTCTTGTGTCAAAAAAGGTGAGAAAAAGGGGGAGTTCAAAATTGCAGCGGAAGGGTACAAAACTGAAGGGGAACTTGGCCGCAAAAAGGGTATTGGATGTGGTTCCTGATAATGCTGCTGAAGTGATAACTGATAAAATCCATTTTGAAGCCAAGGCACTCCATGAATTGAATCTTGTCATATACTCTGATGATTCTAAATCTCTTGCAGAAATAGCTGCTCGACTACGGCCAAGTAGTGAAGTTAAACAAATGTGTACTGACAATGATGACACTGAAGGAAGCGAAAAGACTGAGTCTGATGACTCCACGTTGAAAAGGTTTGGAAGTTTAAAGGAAAGAACAAAAGGAGCTACAAATGTGAAGAGCACAAAACTGATAAGCAGGAAAGGGATCATTGACGTTGAGACACCGGATGAAGATATGAAGGTCAATTTGCACCATGATGGGTCTGATGACTCCATGTCGAAAAGTTTTGGAAGTTTAAAGAAAAGAACAAAAGGAGCTACAAATGTGAAGAGCTCAAAACTGACAATCAGGAAGAGGACCTGTGATGTGGAGACACGGGATGAAGATATGACGGTTGATTTGCACCATGATGATGAATTGAAGAATAGCACGTTGCATGTTGAAGAAGCTGTAAAAGTGAATCATCAGAAAGAAAATGACAAAATTGAAGCTTCCGAAGAAGTTGGTGAAAGTAAAAGTGGTGTGCTGCCTGAAGCTCAAGCTACAACATCAGACCTCACTGCCGAGGACGTCAAAATCTGTGGAGATTTGGGGGACAACGAAAAGCAGGCAAAAGCAGAGAACACGAAAGCTTTGGAAAAATGCTGTAATTAGTTTGATTTTAAGATCTCATAGCTTGAAAGGCAAAATAGAGAGGCTGCCTTCAAAGACTGAAAATACTGAACCTTCTGTTCATACCGATAAAGTTGACGAAGTAATAAGCGAAGAAACAAGTGTTTAGGGCTCTAGAGATGTTGATGCTGTGAAAAAGCACAATGAAAGAAAATTAATCTCGGAAGTGGAGTCTTTCAATGTATCTGCTGATTTAAAGTCAACCGTGCCAGAGAACCCACAAGAAGAAAATCCTGATATGGAGAGGAAGAAACTGAAAGTAGACAATTTCCGAAGGAAGGCAGAAAAAATTCAAAAATCAAATACGCTGAAACTAAACCTTGTAAGAATGGAGCAATATAATCTACAGTCTAAACACATGGATTTTAATTTCTTTCATCTCTTAGACAAAAGAACAGATGTGATTTCTTATCTACTGTAGGATCTTCAACTGGATGAGAATTGAAATTAATATCCTAATATGCTAACATATCCCCTAGTCGAGTACATGTGTTGTAGTCTCTCTATAGTTTTATCCAGCTAGCACATGAACATCATACTGTATCTTTTTGTTGTAGACTGTTGTTCTAACCCTAAGGCAAAAACGTGTTCTGATTTCTCTTTTTAGTTTAAACTGCATTAGTTGCCATTCCTTAATGCCATTCATCATTTTCATTCTGGAAATTGCTTGCATTCATTTGGTAATGTATTGTGGGAACTGGGAAATGCTTTGGTTAGTTTAAACTGCAGTAGTTGCCATTCCTTAATGCCATTCATCATTTTCATTCCGGAAGTTGCTTGCATTCATTTGGTAATGTATTATGGGAACTGGGAAATGCTTTGGTTTCGATGAATCTGTTGAGTGCATTCATTATATCCCAGTCCAACTTGGTTCTTTATTTTCAACGTGACTACTTGTAATAATGCACAAGTAGTTTTTGCTTTTATTTGACAAATCCATCTATAAACATTGCACACATTGATTATTCATAAAATATAAAATATTAAGAAAGAAAGAAAAAAAAATAATACCTACTCTTGATCTAGGATTAAAAAAAAATACAGATACAAAAATAGCACTATAAAATTCTAAAACGTTTTAGGTTCACAAAATTTGACATTAATTTATTTGATTTTTCGTTTTTCTATTTAAATCTTTGATAGAAAATCCTTCACATCTTTTTTTAAAAAATAAGAAAAAATATTTAAAAAATATATTTATATTTTTATATATATATATATTTAATAAATAATTCTCATTATTTAATAGAATTAAAAAAATTTTCCACCTGTTTATTTTTAGATGTCAAATTGATTATTTGATTTCTTAGCTAAGGAGGACCAAAATTGAATTTCCAATAATAAAAACCTTGCCTGCTCCGAACCCCCAAAGCCAGAGTGCCTACAATCTTGAACCTTAACGTGGATGGTCAATATCATCATTCAATCCAAACAAAAATCAAAGGGCTAGATTTTCATTTTTGTTTATCTTATACCTTAAGACTTTGCCAGCCTACATGACCCCACACGTGGCCCTAAGAAATTTGGAGTTTCTTGTTTTTTCAATGTATTCGGTATTTATGATCTCATACAGTGGATATGAAAAATATAATTGGCTCAGATAACTAATCACTAACTGCCATGTCAGATAATTTATTTCTTTTTGAATCCCTAATTTCTTATGCGTTCACGAATAAGGATATAGTTTTCTATTTACAAGAAATAGGTCCCTAGATTCTATTAGAATGATTGAAATGCCCTTTAATTGTAAATCAAATATTAAATATTACGAGATATAGAAAAACAAAAACATGTTTAAAGGATGTCACTGAAATGATAATTTAACAGTAATATGGACTTATTTGAAATAAATGGAAAATATTTACCCTTCTTGTGAGAATATCAAAAAGAACGACCTAAATGTTATTTTCAATTTATTATTTATTGGCCCCACTTCTATTCCTTTTTATTATTTTTTAAAGCTTTTTCATGCGACTCTTGGAGCCCTCAACATTGCAGAGTTGAAACGTGCCGTCCGGGGTTCACGTATGATCTAAGCCAATTTTGATTTCAGCTTCGCATGTTTGGCAGTTCATTCACCACGCTCAATTCATACACGCGCTTAACAGTCTCATGATTTTATTACGGCGGTTCAAAATGCAATCAAACATGACAAACAAGAAATCACCTTACCTTCTGACTCAAATTTTGTAATTAAATTTCATTAATTTTGAGATTAAAAATTTAAAAGAATTCATAAAAAAATATATATATAGAAAAATATTATATAAGAATATCTCACCAATTTTAAAAGTAATTAAAATAAATAAAAAATTTAAAATCACAACTACATATATAAAATAATTCATGTAAATTTTTCTTCAAAAATAATATTTGTTAGTTAAAATGTATGGAATAAATTATTACAATAGTTATTAAACTATTTAAAAAATTTTATTCTAGGCAGTAAAATATTTTTTTAATTTAAACCATGGTCCAAGTTATATTAGTACTCACCATATTATTAAAATATTAGATTTAATTGGAATACAAATATTTTTTTTGAAATAATAAATATATACATTTTAATTATATTTGATTTCATCCAAAAGCAGTTTAAATTAAATCTCGGACTTTATAAACTAATCACTACTTTTATTAAATTACAGACACATGATTCAACTCCACAAGAGAAACTGACAAACGCGTACTGTGCACGCTCAGTGTCTGCAAAAATAATGCCCAGTCAGGCACTTGGGGGTGCACGTTAGCAAGCTCCACTATCACATTCACATGTATAACATAATATAAAATGCTGCATTTTTGCTTTCTTATGTTTTGTGTCCGCACAATTCAAAGCTCCAAACGACGTCATGGTTAGAAGCTCAATTCAAACGAGAATAGATTTGGAAATGAAAGAGGCTCTGAAAAGCTCAGTTTAATTCCCGGCAAAGAAAAGTATCTCATTTCCACCGTCAGGATCTCTCTTTTCCAGGGCCTCTTTCATTTTCAAATCTATTCTCTTTTTTGCAGATTGAGCTTCTAACCATGACGACGTCGTAGGGAGCTGCAAACACCGTCGTACCAAACGATTCAAAGATTCGGATTCGGAGCTTTAACTGATTGAAATCGTCGCATTCTTCCTCCGCTCTCACTCGCAATCTCTGCGTCTTTCCAGTTCCCTATGCGTCGAGGAGTACGCTCGTTATAGCTGTGTCCACGACGAGATTTTCGTTAATTTACTGAATTTTTTATCTTTATTATTTAGAATATTCTCTTTCGTTGCACGCCTGTTTTTTTGGTCCATTTCTGTGTGTTTTGTGAGAAAATGATGTAAGATACGATGTCGTTTTATGTAGAGCTCGGGAACTTGATTCGTGAGCGAGAGGTGACATTTGATTCGGAAATAAAAAACACTTTGACTTTCAAGAATACATAGCTTCCCCTTTCCATACTCTGTATATTCTGGGAATTATTGTAAAAAAAAAAAGAAAAAAATCTTTTGTAGAATTAAAATTTGAAAATTGAATTTTAGATATTCAAGATCCTAGATTGCGTTTGGTGTCTATCTTGGAAAATAGTTATTCAAGTAAAAGATTTTTGGAATCATTTATATAATTTATTTAATAAGCCAAAACATATTCCTTTTTTTCAACTACATTGATTTTTGCAGCATTTCTGGGATGTTTTCGAAATTTGTACACGGGTACCTGTACTTTACATGTACTTTTTGTGTGAATATTTTGGCGGGGGAACGACGTTTTCCCCCTTTTTGTGTGAAAAAAAAACAATCTCAAGCAAATCTCAACTATCCATTTTTATTAATTAATAACTGAGATTTGCTTAAAAAAACATACAAGAGATTGTTTTTTTGTCAGAGGGGAAAATGTCATTCCCCCATATTTTGGCTCGAACTAATAATGTCCCAAGCAAAGTGTTTGCTGTTGCAGCCAGTAAAGCCAGAGAAGATTACAGACATGATTCAACTCCACGAAGGAAACTGACAAACGCGTGCTGTGCGCACGCTCAGTGTCTGCAAAATAGTGCGCAGTCAGGAACGTGAGGGCGCACGATAGAAAACTCCGCTATCACATGTATCATAAAATAAAAAACCGCATTCTTGCTTTCTTGTGCTCTGTGTCCACCCGATTCAGGTCGGTTTAATTCGCAGCCTCATTTTCACCGTCGAGATCTCTCCTTTTCATATCCTCTTTCATTTCCAAATCAATTCTTTTAATGCATATTGTGCTTCTGACCATGACGACGTCGTTCGGAGCTGCAAACACCGGCGTACCGAACGATCCGAAGATTCGGATTCGGAACTTTAACGGATTGAAATCGTCGCACTCTTCCTCCGCTCTCACTCGCAATCTCTGCGTCTTTGGAGTTCCCTATGCGTCGAGGAGTACGCCCGTTTTAGCTGCGTCCATGGCGAGATTTTCGTTAATTTACTGAATCTTTTATCTTTATTATTCGCTGTCGTTTTATGTAGAGTTCGGGAACTTGATTCGTGAGCGAGAGATGATATTTAATTCGGAAATAATTAACACTTTTAAGAATAGATAGCTTCCACTTTCCATATTCTCTATATTCTGGGAATTATTGTAAAAAAATTATTCTTTTGTGGAATTAAAATTTGAAAATTGAATTTTAGATGTTCAAGATCGAAGATTGCGTTTGGTGACTTTCTTTGAAAATAGTTATTTTGCAAGACTAGGGTAGTTAGAGGTTAGTAGCTCTGGCTTTTGCCTTTTAGGTTCTTTTTATTTTATAGTCATTTTTTTAAGTTAATGATTTTCTGGTTGAATGTTCAATGTTGCTTATTTACCTAAAAAGAAAAACTTAAATTTGAGGAATGTGGTGAAGAGGGGTTCTGTGCCATCAGTTCTTAAAGCTAATCGTTTTGTTTCTGTGGATATTCATGTTGAGTTTTGTTTGTTGTAAAGATGGTAACTCTTGAGTTTTTTTTTTTATATCAACACTCAACTTTGGTAATTTTGGTTTCTGTCTCTTTTTCAGTGTTTTTTTAATTATATTTTGATCCTTTGTTTTTATGATCCGTGCAGTTATATGTTTTGGGTTTGCATGTTTCTTTTAAGTTCATAATAACTTCAATTTAGGAATGGTTTGTACCATAATACCGGCCCATAACATCACTTCTGCCAAGAACAACACTTGATTAACACGTCATCCATTGCGTGTTAAAAAATTGCTCCATGTTGGAATTCATATGTTGTGAGTTTGATGTTCAAGTATGCAGTGGTG
>JAVXUL010000008.1:2023163-2036844 GCA_035590515.1 Trichilia minutiflora | reverse complement strand
TTAAAGCTTCCGCAATTATGTTCTAATGCTATATTATGATAAATGATGAATTAGAACATGTTTAGGACACCCAACATGGCACCATCAACTCCAACTCTAGTTAGGCTTTCTTTCTTGACCATAAAAAAAATGAACACTAAAAAGTTTACACTGTCAAGTTTCTTGAATAAATCTCGTTTTCTTGCAAGTATAGGTCCTTTCTTGGCAGCAATTACGGGTTAGTTTCTCTGGCTCCAGTTTTCTTTCTTCCTTTCTTCTTTTCTTTTTTAACTATTTTGATTCTCTTCCGCATGGTCCATCCTTTGATTTTCATGGATAACGTAATTAGTTTTATAATACTCTTAAGTTTGTGATAAAGTGGGATTTTTGCGATATCTGTTCTCTAGGCTATTTGTTTTTGGTATGTTTCATGTTTCTGATAAATGTTGGGTTGCATGTAGTCTTCTTGGCTTTGAAGATGATAACTCTTGAGTTTTTGACCTTGACCTTGACCTTGCCTTTGATCTCTTTGGTTTCTACTTTCTAAATCTTTCTTTAATGTTTTCATTTATTGAATTTTGATTCTTTCACATTCATGACTTTATCACATGTATAATTTCCTATTTTGCAATTGTAACATATTTATTTATTCCTGTACTTGGGAAAGTGACCTCCTGGTATCAGCATTCAAGTTCTGGCCTTTATGGTCTCTGAACTTCTCTTAAGGGCTCTGGTGTCTTCAATTTTGTCTCCTTGGTATCAAGGTTTTTTATTTCTTTAAAAATTGTTCTAGTCTACATGTTGTCTTCTAGTTTTCAATTTTTACAAATTGGGTTTTTCTGGTATCAGAATTTGAGGTCTATTTGTTCAAGTTTCTACCTATCACGTATCTGGCTACATAATGTAGAGATTAAAAGAATCAATGAAGGTTGCATGAAATGGCAGTCTTCAAAATATTATTATATATTTACCATCATCTGCATTCCGGGCAAATCAATGTTGTTCTTCGTTCAATCTTAAATCTTTTATTGGAATCATTTTCTGTCTCGTCATTGAAAAGGTATTTACCTCATAACTGCGTGTAAGACCTCTGATTGATTGATCGTGGGTGTCATATTGCGATGGATTGTTTACAAATTGGTCTCCTAGTCATTCTTCTGAAATGTTTTCCCGAATATTTTCGTTTGATCATTCGTTAATTCTCTTTTATTGATGGACAGTTAATTCAGCATATAAAGCATCTGCCTTTCCCCTGCCTGCCCTCGCTCACAGAAACAAAGATCATAAGCAGAGCAATTTTGGATGGTAGGGTTGCAGAAGGAATTTCGATTGGCAGTTTATGTTTGAAACTTTGATTTTGAACCCTGAACCACATTCTTTAACGAATTTATAGGTCATAGTGTGGAAGATTAGTGTGTTATGACTTCTTTTTACAATCTTCCAAGCATTCTATGAATTTACAGGATTCGAGGTTCATATGGCACTAGTTCGTTGCTGGGGATATCTTGATAATGCTTGCTTTGTAGTTTCCAGTTTAAGCAGCCTTGTTTTTGTTTATAGCTGATAAAGGTGATGGAAGAGAATGTCATTAGGATGATACAAGGATCTATTCCTCTGAAGGGAAGCAGAAGGAAGACGAAGGTAGAAGAAATTGTCATAGATGATGACATGACGATAGGAGCCTTGAAAGATGAAATTGTAAGGGAGTTAGATGTTGAAAGGTCCAAGGGAAAGATATCTGTGGCAAAAACAAGTCAGTCAGGCGGTGAGGTTAAGAATATTAGGGTAGACGTTAGGGAGGAAGAGGGAATGGAGGCAAAACCAGGGATGGAGAATAAAGATGACATTAAAACTCCTGTGAAGAAGAAGAGGGGTACAGATGGGGAATTAGTCCTAGCTTATTTGTCATTACAAGAGCAAAGTTCATCAAAGCTTCGTCCAAGAAAGGAGCTGCCTTCTTTTCGAATGGTAGATTTGGGTGAGAATGGTGATGATAGAATTGTTGGAAAACGAGTCAAAATTTATAGGCCTCAGTCAAGAAAATGGTTCACGGGCACATCAAAGCACTTGATGATGTGAAAAGGCTGCACAGTGATGATTGGATTTAAGGAGCAAGCGATTTGAGCTTGAAACTGAACATTTCAGTTTGAGAGTTGAATCTTTCTCCAAAATGAAAGGTGGACGGTTGAACAGTGATGTGGCCAACAGAATTATGTTAGCAGAGGGAAAACCTAAGGTCGGTAATACCAAAGAAGAGATTAAAAATTCAGCGTTAAAGAAACTGGGAAAGAAGGGGAGCTCAAAATCGCAGAGTAAGGGTACTAAACTGAAGAAGAACTTGTCTTCCAAAGGGACTTGGACGTAGTTCCTGATAATGTTGCTGAAGTGATTACCGATAAAATCCATTTTGCAGAAATAGCTGATCAACTAAGACCAAGCTGTGAAGTTAAAAAATATGTTCTGACAATGATGATACTGAAGGGAGTGAAAAAATTGTCTGATGACTCAATATTACTGAAATGTTTTTGAAGTTTAAAGAAAAGAACAAAGGGGTCTACAATTGTGAAGAACTCAATAACTGGTAAGCAGGAAAGAGATCAATGATGTTAAGACACCGGATGAAGATATGAAGATCGATTTGCACCATGATAATGCACTGAAGAAGAGCACATCGCATGTTGATATCAATGTTGAAGGAGCTATAAAAGTGAATCATCAGAAAGAGAATAACAAAATTGAAGCTTTTGAAGAAGGTGGTGAAACTAAAAGTGGTGTGCTAAGGATGTCAAAATCATCGGAGATTTGGAGGACAAAGAAAAGCAGCCAAAAGCAGAGAACATGAAATCTTTCGAAAATGCCGTAATTAATTCGATTATAAGATCTTGTAGCATGAAAGGGAAAATTAAGAGCCTCACTCGAAATAATGAAGCTTCTGTTCACTCCGAAAAAGTGGACAAATTAATAAGTGAAGAAACGAGTGTTCAAGGCTAGAGATGTTGTGATGCTTTGAAAAATCACAATGCTAGAAAATTAGTCTCCAAAGCCGCTGTGTGGAGTCTTTAAATGTATCGGCTGATTTACGGTCTAACATACCAGAGAATCCAGATGAAGAAAATCGCGATATGCAGCAGGAGAAACTGAAAGTAGCCAATATCAAAGAGAAGGCAGAAAACAATCCAAAATGATGCTGAAACTAAACCTTTGTAGGAGAATAGAGCAATCTAATAGAGAGTTTAAACACATGGAGTTTAGTTTTTTCATCTCTTAGACAAAAGAACAGATGTGATTGCTCATCTATTGAAGGATCTTTAACTGGATTAGAATTGAAATTTATATCCTAATATGCTAATATATCTCCCAGATGACTACATGTGTTGTAGTGTCCCTATAGTTTTATCCAGCTAGCTCATGAACATCATACTGTAGCTTTTTGTTGTCTAACTCTAATGCAAAAACAGTAGTTGCCATTCTTTTGTGCTATTCATCATTTTCATCTGGAAATTGTTTATATCCCATTGGTAACGGATTATGGGAACTGGGAAATCCTTTGGTTTCAATGAATCAATCTGTTGAGTTATAACAAGAATTGCATTATATCTTTCAAATAAATAAATAAATAAAACCCATTATTTTATTACGAGTTGTATAAAAAATAAAAAAATATTATAACGGATGTCACCGATAGTGATATGGTGGTTATCAAAAAGAGATATGGACTCATTTGAAATAATTAAAAAATATATGTCCTTGTTGTGAGAATATAAAAAAGAGCGACCTAAATGTTATTTCTAACTTCTTTTTATTGGCTCAAGAAATGACCCTACCATTACAGTTATTTTTATTCTTTTTTTATAATTGTTCATTTGACTCCCTCAGTCACAAGTCCAAAGGATTGAAATGTATTCCCGCCAGGTTCACTTATATCGAAATAATCGAATCCAATTTTGATTTCACTTCGGCTGAAATGTATTCCCGCCAGGTTCACTTAATATCGAAATAATCGAATCCAATTTTGATTTCACTTCGGCCAGCACACATACCACGCGCATAGCTTCACGCGATTCACATCCCCATGTAAAAAGAAAAAATTTATAAAAATATATATATATAAAATGTCGTACAAGATTAAAATAATTAAAAAATAAAAATACCTAATATCAAATTATAAAATAATTCATATAAGTTTTTTTCAAAAAATATTTGTTAGCTATAATTTATGATATAAATTATTATAAAATTTATTTTATAAATTACATAAAAGTGAATTTTTTAAATTTAAACCATGGTGTGAACAAGTTATATTAGTAGTCATTAATATTAATAAAAAATTGGATTTAATTGAAATACAAATATTTTTATTTTTTAAAATTAAATATTTGAAATTAAATTATATTGATTTAATTAAAAATCAGTTATACTAAATCATGGATTTTATAAAGTAATCAGTCCTACGCGTGGTTACACGCTCAGCTCATTGGCTGCAAAATTAGTACAAGCTAACAGGTGTCAGGCACATAGAGGCGCACGTTAGCAAATTCTAATATCAGACATAAAATAATGTAAACTCATTGTGCTTTCCCGCACCCGATGCAACACGCTTAGAAAACATCTCATTTCCACACCCAAAGTCTCTACTTTTCAGCGTCTTGTTCGTTCATTTTCCAAGTCTATATCTTTCGGCAGATTGAGCTTTTAACTATGACGACGGCGTTCGGGGATCCAAACACCGGCCTACGGAACGATCCGAAGATTCGGATTCGGAACTTTAACGGATTGAAATCGTCGCATTCTACCGCGGCTCTCATTCGCAGTGTCCGCGTCTCGCCGGTTCCATACGCGTCGAGGAGTACGCCTGTTAGAGCTGTGTCCATGGTGAGATTTTCTTAAATTTGCTGGACTTTATCTCTTTTGTTGCATTCTTATTTTCTGAGGATGATCTGTGCGTTTTGTGATAAGGCATGATGTCGATTTATGTAGAGTTTAGGAACTTGATTCGTGAGCTCGAGAGAATAATTAATTTGGAAATAATTAAACACTTTTAAGAGTAGATAGGGAAGGTTTTTATGACCTAATCATGTTTAAATATAAGTTGTTGATCAAAGCTTACGTAGCTTTCATTCGTGGAAAACAAAGAAAAATAATAAAAACTAACATATAAGGCTTTATGTATTCACCTAATAAACTTATTATTATTATTTTTTTTTACGAAGTCAAGAACTAAAAGCATAACTTCTCTTTAGTGTTTGCATCTATCATGATGGCCGAAATTAGAGGAAGAAGAAAACATATTTTCTTTTTTTAAAATTTTTAATAAAAAAATAATAAAAATTACCTTCTTATATTTTAAATTTTATTTTTAATTAAATAAATATACATTTATCTTATACATATATTATTTAATTAAATAATTATGTGATACACTCGAGCGCACGCGTGTGTGTAGGATGAGATCGAATTCATGTGGACAAATTGTCACTTCATATTTATACATAAATATTATCAAATAATCTGTTGACACATGTATAAATATTAACTTTTTAATATTATTGACATTATCTAACTCATTTATTCATTAAATAAATTAGATAATAGGTATATTAATCAATAAATTAATTGATATAATAAATTTTTTAAAATCTATAAATATAGTATAATTATCATAATATTTTTGATCAAAATATATATAAGGTTAAAATAATAATTTTCATTTAAATTAAATACTTTAATTTAAATTTTATAATTTTACATTAAAAACATATTTTAATATATTTGATAATCACAATTATCAAATTTTATTATATAATTTATAACAAATTATATATATGTTTCATATAAGGGTAAAATGATAATTTCACGCTAAATTAAACACTTTAATTTAATTTCTACTATTTTACCTTAAAAATATATTTTAACATATTTGATAATCTCTATTATCAAATTTGGTATGTAATTTACCTTAAATTACATCAAGATATTATTATATCATTTTTTTAACTCTTTAAAGATATTAAATACATATAACAATTATACGTATTTGTTTCGACCTCTTTTCTATTATCATGAAGGTGTTAGCCCTCTGTCGATAATATTTTATCTCTTCCTTCTATTGAAAAATGTTTACGGATTTATGGTGGACCACAAAGATTCATCGTGACTTAGCCGTGAGCTTCTTTTGAATAATTCGGCTCCGAATAATTTCGGTTTTGAACATTTTGATGCCTAACAACTATGATTAGTATTTAACAATGCGTCATAGTTTTTAAGTCACGATAAAGAAACATCTTTATCAAACATTTCATTGATTGCACGTAACATGTGAGTAATATTCTTCTATTGTCATATCTTACTTGAGTAAGGGTTTATGAAATGTCAAAACCCTATCTCAAGATCAATACGAATCATCAATCACATGTCATAATCACTTTGGCCAAAGATTTATATTCTAGATATTATATTAAAATTCAATTAGGAACTCGACTCGGACAGAGTCATTGAAAACTCTCAATCCTATATGTTGAGCTAATGGATTTTATCTTGACTGTCAATCGAACACCTAAATGAATAAAGTATACCCAAATCAATTTCTTTTACAAGACGTGATTAGCCCTATACTTATACACCATATAAAATATATCCATTCATATAAAGTCTGATTTCAGATGTCTCAGGTCAAAAGATTATATCCTATACTATTATAATCTATCGATAAATCATATTACATGCATATCATATGATTTATCGATATGTTGATCACATTCGATAAATAATTCATAAATTATAAATCTATATTAATGCTCTTATGACAATATTCATATTGTTTGTCTACATTTATCGTCATATGATATTATTAGACGACATCTAATATACCTACTATATGATATCGTTACCCAATCAACACTACAAACGTAAGAAAGGAGCTTGATAATTTTATTTAATATTTAAATAAATTTATTCGGATAATTTACATACATTATTTATTCAATTGCATGAAAAATAAAGAAAGCAGTAAACGTATATACAAGATCATTAGCTTTGAAACTAACAATGCGAATGATTTCTAGGGTATATACTAACAATCAATCTTCTACTTGCACTAAAGTCATTTGCTGTTGTATCGTATACCCATCTTCTCAAGATGATGGTCCAACTACTTCTGTGTCATCGTTTTAGTCAGTGGATCAGCTATATTAATCACTGAAGGAGTTTTCTGTATCAATATCTCTTCAGCTCCAACAACCTCTCTCAAAATGTGATATTTGCGCTGAATATGTTTAAACTTTTGGTGTATTCTCAATTTTTTTATTTGTACAATAGCTCCAGTATTATCACAGAATATAGTTATCGGATAACTCATACCGAACTTTTGCACCAAACAATCTCTTTTGCTATTTCAGAAGTAGTAATATATTCAATTTTAGTAGTAGAGTCCGCTGTCGTCGTCTCTTTGAAACTCTTTTAACTGACAGCACCTCTATTACGTATAAAAATAAAATCGAATATAAATTTTCTATCATCCACATCTGATTGAAAGTCAGAATTTGAGTATCCATAAATACTCAATTCTTGAGATCTATAATTCAGAATTAAACCCTTAGTCTTTCGCAAGTACTTAAAGATTGTTTTAATGACAGACCAATATTTTTCTCTAGGATCGGCCTAATATCTGCTCGTAACACTTATAGTATATGTTATATCAGATCATGTACATAACATTACGTACATCAAGCTACCTATAACCTAAGCATAAGGTACATTACGCATCTGTTGTGTCTCATCATCAGTCTTTGGACCTATATCTTTAGAAAGATTAAGACCGTGATTAAATGATAAGAGACCTCTCTTAGAGTTCTCCATACTAAATTTTTTCAATATTTTTTCTATGTACATCTTTTAAGAAAATTCTATTATCTTCTTTGCTCTATCTATATGGATGCGAATTTATAAAACATAGATCGCTTCTCCAAGATCTTTCATTGAGAAAGTTCTAGATAACCAGATTTTTATCTTAGTCATCATGTTAATATCATTACCTATTAATAATATATCGTTCAAATATAATATTAGAAACATAATGGTATAAATCCTTAACCCATTTATAAACATGATGTTTATCTGGATTTTGCTCAAATCTATACGATTTGATCACATCATCAAATTATTTATTCCAACTACGAGAAGCTTGCTTCAATCCATAAATGAATCGATGAAACTTGCATACCTTATTTCTATTTACAGTGGATATAAAATCAATTGGTTACTGCATATAAATATTTTTCTCAAGATACCCATTGAGGAATATAATTTTCATATCTATCTGTCAGATCTTTAAATCATGGTATGCATTAATGGCTAGCATAATTCGGATATATTTAATCATAGCTATAAGTAAAAAAGTCTTCTTATAATCCAACCCTTGTTTTTGAGTATGCCCCTTCGCAATTAGCCGTACTTTATAGGTCTCAATCTTACCATTCTTATCAATCTTTCTCTTGAAGATTTACTTACAACCGATAGGAATAATTCCCTCTGGTGGATCAACAAATGTCCAAACTTGATTGACGTACATGGATTGCATCTCAGAATTCATCGTCTCTACCCATCTATCTAAATCCTTATCTAAGATAACTTCTTCGTAACTTCTAGGATTATCAAGATATTCGGTCTCTCTCACTATATAAGAGTCAAACTCTTGCTCATATAGAAGATCGTATCGCTCTGGAGGTCGCGATACCCTAAAAGATTTTCTAATTAGAATTTGAATTGGAACTGAGATTTGTTGACTAGACGATTCAGCCTTATTATCATCAGATTAAACTGATAATGACCTTTCTTTAAGCTCCATTTGTCTTCTTGCACCGCCTTCTTATAAGAATTCTTCTTCTAAAAAGTGCGCATTTCTACTGATCAGAATGCGTTGATCAGAATGGAAGTAAAAATAATATCTTAAATTATTTTTAGGATATCCGATGAATCAACCTTTCTCTAATTTTACATCCAGTTTATCAAGATTAATAATCTTAATATAAGATGGACAACTCTATATTCTCATATAATCGAGATTGGGGTTTTTTCTACTGCATATCTTATACGAAGTCTTTTGGACTGATTTTAACGGGACTTTATTCAGGATATACGTAGCAGTAAGTAAGACAATCCCCATAAATAAACTGGTAAGTCTGTAAAACTCACCATAGATCACACCATATCTAATAAGGTACAATTCTTCTTTTCAGCAATACCATTCAATTGTGGTGTATAAGGAGGAGTAAGTTGGGAAATAACTCCATTTTCTTTCAAGAATTCTTGAAACTTTGTATTCAAATATTCTCCTCCATGATCTGATTGTAGAATTTTAATACTCTTTTCAGTCTATTTTTCTACTTCATTTTTAAATTCCTTGAACTTTTCAAAGGATATGGGTATGTGTATTTCATTAAATACAGAGTTTTACCTGTATTATAGTGTTATTCAATACGAGAACATATAATTCATTTATATTTACAGTTTTACCTACTAATACATTTCGAAAATATATTAAACATTTATTTTCAGTAAACTGTATACTGTAACCATCTTTACATAATACAAAAATTGAAATAATATTTCTAGTGGCATTAGTAAAATACAACACTGAATTCAATCTCATAATGTGTCCATCATACAATCTAAGATTGTAAGATCCTTTGGTTTTAGCAGTAATTGTTATCCCATTAGTCATTCTTAATATGATCTCGCCTCTAGATAATACTGAATAATTCTGTAATGTCTATTGAGAGATGCAAACATGAGATGTAACTGTTGAATCTAATATCTAGGAATGATGATCTGAAGTAATACTTAATTCATAATCGATTATCATACAGGTATGAGTACCTATTTTTGACTTCTCAAGTCTTGTAATGTATTGAGGACTGTTCCTTTGGATATGTTCTATTTTTTCTACAAAGAAAATAATTTTCTTTATCAGATTTTTAAAATTTGCCCTAGTCAAACTGTGAAAAGTCCAAATGTTTAAAGGAGAACACTGTTAACAAATTTTTGTATTAGTTTATCATATTTTATTTGAGAAACTGAAAGAAATAAAAAAAGATATTAGTGATCTTGTATAATATATTACTCAATAAATTGATTTTACACAAATTCAAATAATTTGAATTATAACAATTAAATAATTTTAAAAGTTATTAAGTGTGCTAATCATATTAGCTCCCACTATTTAATTTGAATCCTAAACTCCCTAAAATATAACTCAAAAGTTTCGTTGAAATTTTGTTATTATTAATGGGGAATTAACATCTTATCAGAATTAACCACATAATAAAAATCTTAGTCAATTAACCCCAATAAGTAGAAAACTTATTTCCTTTTATATTTCTATATAAAATTTGATTCTATATTTAGCCCTAACTTCGGATGCTTCACATAATAGAAATTTGTACCCTAGGCTAGTTAAACATGAACTATTGGACTTTCTTAAAATGTTATTTTCACCTTTCTCTTACATAATAAAAATCTTGATCAAGGTGAAAATACATACCCAATAACCAGATAACTTTAATCCCACTTTTTCTCCTTTCTTCCCTCACCAAGTGGTGCTTAAATGGATTTTTGTTAGATTTCTCACAGACAGCGCCAACTGTTGAGATGTGAATATGAATATGAATATGACTGTAGCGTCATCGGATCCTCATCAAAGATGGTTGATGGCCAAATCCTTGCTTGCAGAGCTTCACCTTTAAGTCCTTACAAGACAATAACACACTAGGAGTCACGTCGGGTGAGGTTCCTGATGGGAAAACTCCGATGCCTAAGTCAGATATGGTGAAGGAAAATGTGGTGAATTCCAGTAAGTAAATCAGAATAGAATGTAGGAAATGAAGCTTATTTACCAAGTGTAGAGAAAAGAAAACTGGAAGAAGAATGCCAATAAGAGGTATAAGTAAAAGGCCAAAATCCAAAAATCTCCATCCCCCTCTTCATTGGAAAACCCCATTTATATAGTGTCTTGGTGATGTGACTAGGCATCGGAGAATAGGAATGATGGGACTCTAGTGCCTTTGGGTAATATGTAGCTGCATTTCATTAATATTTTAGCTGTCAATTTGCAAATCCCAAGTCTGTTACTATCACATTGTCTGATATTGGATGAAGGATGGGATAGGCAGCTTCTAGGGCAGAGTATCTACTCCTATCATAGGGCCCGCTGTATCATTGATTATTTCTATTTTTGGTAGCGTGGGCGCGTGACTAGGGGTTCTCTGGTTGGGGTTGCATGCATGTTGGTGAAGAGGAGATGTTTACCCTGGGAGGCTGTTACAGTTGTAAGGCAGATCTTGCACTTTTTATGGGATGGATGAGTCTATTATGGGATGACACGTACTTTCTGAGGACTTCGACTGCTATCTACCTGTCCGCTGAATATCTGGGGACTGTGGCGTGTCTCTAAGTCTTAAAAATATACCACGTAAGGGCTGTCGGATGCTCCCTAGGGGAAGGTACGTGTTCGCCTAAGAGGCCGATTCCCTGGTACCAGAGGTAAGATTCTCTTAGGAGGGTGACTCCTAGGGACCTGAGGTTGCATTCCCCTGGGAGGGTGACTTCCCTAGGACTGAAATCGGATCCGCCTGAGGGATTGAAACACCTGGGACGGAGGGTGCCACGTTTCTTCTTGATGAGATTTCACGTGTCACTCGCATATTTTTTCTTAAACATAACTAATGCTATGATCTTCTTTACCTTGAGATCACACTAGTAGTCTGTTCTTTCTCTTTCTCTCTTTCTCTCCTACCAGTCTTCTGGCTATCGTCATTCTCACTCTACTAAAATATTCTCAATTTCCTTAATACCATTGCATGTTAAAATATTCTAATTTATCAATCCAACTGATAAATTAGATTATGCCCAAATTCTAGGGTTTTAAGAACAGTAGCCTAGCTCTCTTTTTCTTGATTCATGCTCAAAGAAATCTTGAATCAGAGAAATAAGCCGAGGGTTGTACTTATCGAAGCTAGTAGATATGTTTTGAGTCCCATATTTCTTGATTTCTCTTCTCGGCTATTGTTCACCTGTGATCTTCTCTCTTAATTCCTCGTAATTCGTCGAGTAAAACTTTAATCCAAAAGGTTTCTTGAGGTTTGGTGTTGATTTGCTAAAGAATCCAAGCGAGAATCACAAGGATTAGTGATAATTTGAGTGAAGTAAGGTTTAGGTATGGGAGTAGAGAGAAATGGGTTTAGACGAAGAAGAAGAGAGAAAATGAAGAAGATGAGTGTCGATTACTCAAATATAACAAACCATAAAATAACTAAAATATCATCCCGAAAACACCTTAAGGTGTGATATGTTATAAAGTGTTGATACCTTTGATTTTCATTATTTATAAAGGCTACAAAGTGTTGATATCTTTGTCAAGGTATCGACACATTTGGCTTGATACTATTTATAATGCCTTCAAGGTGTTAATACCTTTCTTAAGGTATTGACACGTTTAACTTTCCACCCTTAAAGGTGTTGATACCTTTCCCAAGGTATTAATACGTTTAGTTCGAACCCCAGTCCATCTTACGTCTCAAGGTGTCTATACGTTTCATCAGTGTATCGACACTTTTGGATTTACTCAACAACGTGTCGATACTTTTATCCAAAGGTATTGACACCTTCTAGCCAACGTATCAATACCTTTAGTAAGGTATCGATACCTTTCTCTTTTCTTACAACTGAGGACTGCTACTTCAAATGGTTATAACTTTTAATCCAAACATCCTCACGCAATCCATAATATATCAATGAAAAGCTCTCTCTAAGCTCTACAAAAATGATAGAACTTATTCTCAATTAGAGATGATTTTGGGATCAAAATTTAATTCTTGCTCATTAACTCAACATTCTTTACCACATACCTCCTCAAATATAATTCCAAGCTAATGCACTCTCTGATGCATGATCTATACACAATAACATGCACGAAATCTCATAAGAGATTTATTGTAATGTCTATAAACTTAAGAGATAGGGTTCACAAATCCTTTATGGCCAAAATCAATGGCAATATGGAAATCAAATGTCCACCAACCAAAACCATTTTTCATTGTTAATACCAATGACACCAATGTACATACAGTATGAAAACACTTTTTCATCTATATATACACTTGACTATAACCTTTAAAACATGGATTTAAACACTTTAACATCCATTTTAATAATTCAACATCAATGAAAATAATAAAACAACCAAAGGAACACATTATGGACAACAATTGTCCATTAACGCACAAATGGGCAAAATGGCTCCAAATGAGTTCCAAACTCATTTTTCATATTACATCATATGTAAACAACTGTCTAAAGGTTCCGCAATCATCACTCACATCATCTAAACACTTTAGAAGTGATGGAAAATATTTTCCCACCATGAAACCAAAGTGGCCAAAATATACCCATATGGCTTCCTTTATTGTTTTGATAAAAAACACAAGCAAATCATCATTCAAACCATCAACCAAGCAAGCTCTGATACCACTTGAAGGTTTTTATGGTCTAATCATGCTCAAATGTAAGTTTTGATCAAAGCTTTCATGGTTTTCATTCATGGAAAATAATGAAAAACAATGGAAAATAACATAAGGCTTTAGGTGTTTACCTAACAAGCTTGCTTTTTTGATGAAGTCAAGAACCAAAAGCATGGCTCTTCTTCATTTGA
>JAVXUL010000008.1:1981802-1992957 GCA_035590515.1 Trichilia minutiflora | reverse complement strand
ACAGTAGATGTAAAAGGTATATGTACCATTAGGATGAAAATGAAAAATGGCACCTTGATAGAACTACAAAATGTGAGGTTTGTCCCTGGCCTTAAGAGAAACTTGATATCTTTAGGCATGCTAGAGTTCATTGATTGTACCTTTAAAGGTGAAAATAGAAGTCTTAAAGTGTGTAGAGGCTCCTTGGTAGTAATGAGGGCTGAGAGACAAAATGGTTTGTATGTTCTTCAAGGTGGCAGTATGGTCACTGGTGACATAAATGCTTTAAGCATCAAAGGGCTCATTGAATTGAAGAAAAAGGGCTTACTTGGTGAAAGAGTTGGTAGTGACATAGAGATGTGTGAGTGCTGTATATATGACAAACATCACAGGACCAGCTTTGAGGAAGCCAAGCTAAATACCAATAAAGTGTTAGAGTACATACATGCTGATGTATGGGGGCCTGCACAGATTCTTTCATTGGGTGGAGGCAGATACTTTCTGTCGATTATTGATGAGTTCTCAAAGAAGGTGTGGGTGTATGTGCTAAAATCCAAAGATCAAGTGTTTGAGAAGTTCAAGCATTAGAAGCAATTGGTTGAAAACTATGCAAACTTAAAAGTGAAGACTCTAAGAACAGACAATGGGCTAGAATTTTTTAGCTCACAGTTTGATAGTTTTTGCAGGGAGAGTGGAATCAAGAGACACAAAACTGTAGCACACACATCTCAACAAAATGAAATTGCAGAGAGGATGAATAGGACACTTCTTGAGAGGGTAAGGAGCATGCTATTATGCTCAGGTCTTTTCAAAAGGTTTTGGACAGAAGTAGTCAACACAGCAGTATACTTAATTAATAGAAGCTCATCATCTGTGCTTGGATTTAAGACACCAGAAGAGATTTGGACTGGTAGAGAACCAACCTTGCATCATTTGAAGATTTTTGGATGTACAACTTATGCTTATTTGAAGCAAGGGAAGCTAGAACCTAGAATAGTTAAAGGGGTGTTTATAGGTTATCAAGAAGGTGTCAAAGGTTGAAAGATTTGGTGTCAGGATGGTGTTGGTGGAAAATACATCATTAGTAGGGTTGTTAAGTTCCTGGAGGAAGGACTGAACCATGATAGCTTCAAACATAAAGAAGAGTCTTTAAAAGACTTTGAAGATACCAAGGATGAGATGGAGCTGGAGTCAGAAAGTTCAGAGCATAGAAAACCTCAGTAATTTTCGAGGAAAGAGGATGATGAAGATGAAAAACACACAGAGGGTGAACAAAGGGACTAACAGGACTATGCACTTGCAAAAGACAGGGAAGGAGATAAATCAAATCACCTGTGAGGTATGAACATGAAGATATGACAACCTTTGCTTTTAGTGTAGCAGAGGAGGTGGAACATGCAGAACTTGCAACAGTTGAAGAGGCATTAGATGGTGCTGAAGCAGACAACTGGTATCAAGCAATGCAGGAGGAGATGAACTTATTGATAAAAATGAGACATGGAGGTTGGTGCAACTGCCACAAGACAGAAAAGCAATAAGTTACAAATGAATCTATAAAAAGAAAGAAGAGGCTGATGGGACCATGAGATATAAAGCAAGGTTGGTAGCCAAGGGCTTTAACCAACGAGAAGGCATAGACTACACTAAAATATTTTCATCAGTGGTGAAACAAGTATCAGTTAGAGTCATCCTGGCTTTGGTTGTATTGAATGACTGGGAGCTGGAACAAATGGACGTTAAAACAGCTTTTCTTCATGGAAACTTGAAAGAAGAGATCTACATGAAACAGCTCAAGTGTTTTGAAAGGAAAGGAGATGAAAACTTGGTCTGTTTGCTTAAGAAGTCCTTGTATGGTCTTAAGCAATCTCCTAGACAGTGAAACCTGAAATTTGATGAGTTTATGAGAAATAAAAACTATTTTAAGAGTGCTTATGATCAGTGTGTGTACTTCAAAGGAAGAAGCTTGGATAATATGATTTTTCTGTTAATATATGTAGATGATATGCTGCTGGCAAGTAAAAGAAGAGACAAGCTGCTAGAGTTAAAGGATTCTTTATCAGCAGAATTTGAAATGAAAGACCTAGGTACAACAAGTAGAATACTAGGTGTTGAAATTAATAGAAACAAGAAAAAAGGCTGGCTGAAGTTAAATAAGAAGAGATACTTACAGAAAGTTCTTCAGAAGTTTAAGATGAGTGATGCAAAGGCAGTAAAACAACCTTTTGCAGCTTATTTCAAACTTAACAAAGAACAATGCCCACAAATAGATCAAGATAAACAAGAGATGTGTATGGTACCTTACTCAAATGCAGTGGGTTGTATGATGTATGCAACGGTATGCACAAGACCTGATTTAGCTCATGGTTTGAGTGTGTTGAGCAGGTTTATAGCTAATCCAGGAAGGTCACAGTGGGAAGCAGCTAAATGGGTGCTTAAATATATAAAGGGAAGCTTAGATTACTACATATACTATTCAAGGGAGATGCAGGAGACAAGTGGAGTGATAAAAGCGTATATGGATGCAGATTATGCCACTGATTTAGACAGAAGAAGGTCTTTATTTGGGTATATTTTTCTACTGAGTGGATGCATCATCAACTGAAAGTCTTCTTTGCAACGAGTAGTAGCTCTGTCAACCACAGAAGCTGAGTTAATGACAGTGGTAGAGGCTGTAAAAGAAGCACTTTGGATGCATGGTTTTGTCATTGAACTTGGAGCAATGTGTTAGATTCTAGAAGTGCTGTGTGATAACCAGAGTACAATACACTTGTCAAAGCATCAAGTGTTCCATAAGAGGTCCAAACACATTGATGTAAGACATCATTTTGTGAGGGATGTGATAGCAGAAAGTCGGGTGAAGCTGAAGAAAGTTAGAACAAAGGAAAATGTTGCAGATATGCTGACCAAAGTTGTAGCTGTTGGCAAGCTTAAACATTGCTTAAGGATGATGAACTTGAGCATGGACTGAGAGCTTGTGACTGGAAAATTGTCAGGAATAAGAACTGAGTTGCTTATAGTTGAGCAGCTGAAGGGAAAGAAGAGGTAGATGCTTATGATTTCAATGTTGAACCAAGGTGGAGATTTGTAGAATTGGTCTAACATGAAAGCTCTGTCCTTATGGGTTTAATTGTATTAGTGGGAGGACCAAATTGTAAGGTTTCTAATACAAATTAGTAAGGGCAAAATAGGGATTGTATAGGAGAAGGTAGTTAGAGTTGTTAGCTTCAAGATTCATTTACGAGTTTCATTTCTTGGCTGATATAATAGCAAGAGAAAGAGTAAGAGAGGCTAGTATCTTCTGTTTTGCATTTTAATAATATTCTTCTTTCTCTGGAAAAACTCTCTCTCGAGTTTTCTTGGTTCTTCAATTTTGGCTTCTTGAGTTCCTGGTTTCTCATTTGTTGTTCTGTAAAGTTTATTTCTGTCGAAGTTAGCTTGAAAACTTATAGGTGCTTGCTGTGGGAGTCTTGCTGTTCTTGGTGGTTGTTGGTTCAGAGCTATTTAGCTCATCTGATTTTGGGAAGATAGATTCAGGAAGTGGTATCAGAGCTCCTTAGAAGAACAAGCAGACCTGGATGTTACAATGGTTCAAGCAAAGTATACGGTTGAGAAATTTTCTGGTGATGAAGACTTCAGTCTATGAAAACTAAAAATGAGGGCCTTGTTAGAGCATGAGGGACTGAACTCAACACTAGAAGAGGAAGGTATCAAGATTGAGGGAAAAGACTTGATAGAATTTGAGTCTTTTGAGATACAAAGAAAGGCAAGGAGTACCTTGATTCTGTCCTTATCAGATAAGGTGTTGAGGGAGATTTCAAAGGAGACTTCAGCCCGAGGAATATGCAGAAGCTAGAAGAAAGATACATGGTGAAGTCCACAGCCAAGAGACTCTATCTAAAGAAGAAGATGTATGCCTTCTTTCTTGAAGAAGGTGGTTCGGTAGAGGATCATTTGGACAAGTTCAATAAACTTATACTGGACTTGAAAATAGTAGATGTGAAGGTAGAAGATGAAGATCAAGCTCTCACGATTCTGACCTCACTTCCCCCCTCCTATGAACACTTTGTAGATACATTGCTTTATGACAGAAGGACCCTGTCCATGGAAGATGTCAAAAGTGCCTTGAGCTCTAAAGAATTGAACAAGAAAATTCAATTCAAGGAGACAACATCTGGTGAAGGATTGAACATGAGAGGCAGATCTGAAAAGAGGGAGAATAAAAGCAGAAAAGATTCAAGATCAAGATCGAGGGGTAGATCAATCAGGTGCTATCAATGTCATAAACAAGGACACATGAAAAGAAACTGCCCTGAAAGAAAAACATAAGGAGCAGAAAAGAAGACAGTCCAGAAACCAAAAGTTGCTGTTACATCTGAAGATAACTACCAAGAGGCTTTCCTATTATTGGCAGCAAGTGAAAATACTTCTGAAGAGTGGATTTTGGACTCTGGCTGCACATATCACATGTGTCCCTGTAAGCATTTATTTTCTTCCTTGAGTTTAGAAAATCATGGGAAGGTTTTATTAGGTAATGATATGACAATAGATGTCAAAGGAATAGGTACCATTAGGATGAAAATGAAAAATAACACCTTGATAGAACTACAAAATGTGAGATTTATCCCTGGCCTTAAAAGAAATTTGATATTATTAGGCATGCTAGAGTCCATTGGTTGTACCTTTAAAGGTGAAAATGGAAGTCTCAAAGTGTGTAGAGGCTCCTTGGTAGTAATGAGGGCTGAGAGACAAAATGGTTTGTATGTTCTTTAAGGTGGCAGTGTGGTCAGTGGTGACATAAATGCTTTAAACAAAGCAGGTTCGAGTAGGCTTCTGTTGTGGCATCAGAGGCTTGGATATTTAGGCATCGAAGGGCTTATTGAATTAAAGCAAAGGAGCTTACTTGGTGAAGGAGTTGGTAGTGATATGAAGATGTGTGAGTGCTGTATATATGGCAAACATCACAAGACTAGCTTTGAGGAAGCCAAGCTGAATACCAGTCTAGTGTTAGAATACATACATACTGATGTATGGGGGCCTGCACAAATTCCTTCATTGGGTGGAGGTAGATACTTTCTGTCGATTATTGATGAGTTCTCAAAGAAGGTGTGGGTATATATACTGAAATTCAAAGATCAAGTGTTTGAGAAGTTCAAGCATTGGAAGCAATTGGTTGAAAATTATGCAAACTTAAGAGTGAAAACTCTAAGAACAGATAATAGGCTGGAATTTTGTAGCTCACAGTTTGATAGTTTTTGCAGGGATAGTAGAATCAGGAGACACAGAACTGTGGCACACACACCTCAACAAAATGGAGTTGTAGAGATGATGAATAGGACACTTCTTGAGAGGGTAAAGAGCATGCTGTTATGCTCAGGTCTCTCCAAAAGGTTTTGGACAGAAGCAGTCAACACAGCAGCATATTTAGTTAACAGAAGCCCATTATCTGTGCTTGGATTTAAAACACCAAAAGAGGTTTAGACTGGCAGAGAACCAACCTTGCAGCATTTAAAGATTTTTGGATGTACAGCTTATGCTTATTTGAAGCAAGGGAAGTTGCAACCTAGAGCAGTTAAAGGGGTGTTTATAGGTTATCAAGAAGGTGTCAAAGGTTGGACGATTTGGTGTTAGGATGGTGTTGGGGAAAAATGCATCATTAGTAGGGATGTTAAGTTCCAGGAGGAAGGATTGAATCATGACAGCTTTAAACATGAAGGAGAGTCTTTAAAAGACTTTAAAGATACCAAGGATGAGGTGGAGCTGGAGTCAGAAAGTTCAGAGCACAGAAAACCTCAACAATCTTCAAGGAAAGAGGATGATAAAGATAGAAAACACACAGAAGGTGAACAAAGGGACTTGCAGGACTATGCACTTATAAAAGACAGGGAAATGAGACAAATCAAACCACCTGTGAGGTATGGACATGAAGAGATGACAGCCTTTGCTTTTAGTGTAGCAGAGGAGGTGGAGCATATAAAACCTATAACAGTTGAAGAGGCATTAGATGGTGCTGAAGCAGACAACTTGTATCAAGCAATACAGGAGGAGATGGACTCATTGATGAAAAATGAGACATGACATCGAGGCTGGTGCAACTGCCACAAGACAGAAAAGAAATAAGTTGCAAATGGATCTATAAGAAGAAAGAAAAGGCTGATAGGACTATGAGATATAAAGCAAGGTTGGTAGCCAAGGGCTTTAACCAATGAGAAGGCATAGACTACACTGAAATATTTTCACCAGTGGTGAAACAAGTATTAGTTAGAGTCATCTTGGCTTTGGTTGCATTGAATGACTGGGAGATGGAACAAATGGATATTAAAATAACTTTTTTTCATGGGAACATGGAAGAAGAGATCTATATGAAACAATCCAAGTGTTTTGAAAGGAAAGGAGATGAAAACCTGGTCTGTTTGCTTAAGAAGTCCTTGTATGGTCTTAAGCAATCTCCTAGACAGTGGAACCTGAAATTTGATGAGTTTATGAGAAGCAAAAACTATTCTAGGAGTGCTCATGACCAGTGTGTGTACTTCAAAGGAAGAAGCTTGGATAATATGATATTTCTGTTAATATATGTAAATGATATGCTGCTAACAAGTAAAAGAAGAGACAAGCTGCAAGAGTTGAAGGATTCTTTATCAGCAGAATTTGAAATGAAAGACCTTGGTGCACCAATTAGAATACTAGGTGTTGAAATTAACAAAAACAAGAAAGAAGGTTGGCTGAAGTTGAATCAGAAGAGATACTTATAAAAATTTCTTCAGAAGTTTAAGATGAGTGATACTAAGGAAGTAAAACAACCTTTTGTAACTTATTTCAAACTTAGCAAAGAACAATGCTCACAAATAGATCAGGATAAGCATGAAATGTGTATGGTACCTTACTCAAATGCAGTGGGTTGTATGATGTATGCAATGGTATGCACAATACCTGATTTAGCTCATGGTTTGAGTGTGTTGAGCAGGTTTATGGCTAATCCAGGAAGGTCACACTGGGAAGCAGCTAAATGGGTGCTTAAATACATAAAAGGAAGCCTAGATTACTGCATATACTATTTAAGGGAGATGCAGGAGACAAGTGGAGTGATAAAAGGGTATGTGGATGCAGATTATGCCACTGATTTAGACAGAAGAAGATCTTTATATAGGCATGTGTTTCTTCTAAGTGGATGCATCATCAACTGAAAGTCTTCTTTGCAACGAGTAGTAGCTCTGTCAACCACAGAAGCTGAGTTAATGGTAGTGGTAGAGGTTGTGAAAGAAGCACTTTGGATGCATGGTTTTGTTACTGAACTTGGAGCAATGTGTCAGATTCCGGAAGTGCTGTGTGATAACCAGAGTACAATACACTTGTCAAAGTATCAAGTGTTCCAAGAGAGGTCCAAACACATTGATGTAAGATATCATTTTGTGAAGGATGTGATAGCGGAAGGTCGGATGAAGCTGAAGAAAGTAAGAACAGAGGACAATGCTGCAAATATGCTGACCGAAGTTGTAGTTGTTGACAAGCTTAAACATTGCTTAAGGATGATGAACTTAAACATGGACTGAAAGCTTGTGACTGGAAATTGTTAGGAATAAGAACTGAGTTGCTTATAGTTGAGCAGCTAAAGGCAAAGAAGAAGTAGATGCTAATGATTTCAATGTTGAACCAAGGTGGAGATTTATAGATTTGGTATAACATGAAAGCTTTGTCCTTATGGGTTTAATTGTATTAGTGGGAAGACCAAAGTGTAAGGCTGCTAATACAAATTAGTAAGGGCAAAATAGCCTCAAAATTCATTTTACGGGTAGTTCATTTCTTGGCTTATATAACAACAAGAGAAAGTAATGAGAGGCTTGTATCTTCTTCTGTTTTGTATCTTGGAATAATATTCTTCTTTCTCTGGAAAATTATCTCTCTTGAGTTTCTTGCTTCTCCAATCTTGGTTTCTTGTTTTCCTGGTTTCTCATTTTGTTATTCTGTTAAGTCTGTTTCTGTCGAAACTTGCTTAAAAACTTACAGGTGCTTGCTGTGGGAGTCTTGTTGTTCTTGGTGGTTGCTGATTCAGAGTTGTTAAGCTCGTCTGATTCTGGGAAGATAACTTCAAGATGAAGTAATCTAGTGCATTTTATTTACTCAAGCTGTATGGCCTTTTGTTTGATTGGATTAACTTTATGTAGGACTGTTAACCATGCTCTAAATTGTGATGCCCTTACTTTATCCTATCTAGCCATTCTGGAAATCTCACTGGTAATGCACAATTGGTGCGCATCTTTTCAAGTTCATTGAACATTGCTGTGTTTGAGATCAGATTTCTTTGATCATATTGTCTGATACATAGTTGTGACTATTGCAGTTTCAACATGTCAACAAAGTACATCATAGGATCTGTGGTAGGATCATTCGCCATTGCTTATGCATGCGATCAGTGAATTGGTGAGAAGATCTTTGGAGGTAAAACTTTGGTAATTGACCTTGTCATGACTTATTCACAATCATTTGAACTGTCACTATTTTGATGATTTGGTACCACCTCGACAACTGTTTCAAACAAGGAATGGTGGGAGGAGACTGACAAGAAGTTCCAAGCATAGCCTCGTGCTGCAGGTCCTCCTGTTGTGATGAACCCTGTTAGTCATCAGAATTTTATCGTCAAATCCAGAGCTGAAGCTTGAAGGTTTCATAGTTTCCCCATATAATATACTTTGTTTTCGTTGCTTTGACTTGCCGTATCTCATTCAAATTGGAACTTGCAGCACCGTTCTTTTAACTGTCATCAAATGTTTCCATCTAAACTGTTGGTATTATATGCAGTACTGCAATCCCGTGGAATCTTAATAATCGTTATTGCAGTGATTTTTCAGACGATACGCATATACTCATTCGGTTCATGTTTTGCTTGTGTGATTTACAAATTTCATTTTGTCCTTATCTGAATTCAAACTTGAGGATATCAGTTTCATAATAAATAGAAGTGTCTGTATGAGATCGAACGATAATTTTAGGCTCATAGGCAATGTCTGAGTCTGACTGACCCTTTAAATATTTTCATTATATGCTCAAAGCTTGGACTTAACAGTAGAAGGAATCTGTAGGAATTCCCATTCATCTTCCCCATTGGTGAAATATTGATCTACCATTTCCAGTGCGGCAATACCTCGTAGGCAGCATCCCTCGCTGATGCTTTTGCACTGTGACAAATTATATTATGTTATCGAATGATGCATTCTTCAAAGTTATGATGTCCATACTCATTCAAAGTTAGGAATCTGTACGAATGTCCATCTGCTCTCATCTAATGTATCAAAATTTTAAGAAATATTTATTAACAAAAAAAGTACTATTTAACTTTCATATATTATATTAAAAATATAAAATAAGTCGGATTGACATGTGGACCAATAGAATTTTGCGAAAAAGTGAATATATCCATACCAACAATTATATATATAAAACATAATTTAAAAGAAAAAAGTTTCCAAAATTGAAAAATAAGACGTTTTTAATAATAAGAGATTTACCCAAAACTAATCACTATTTATAATCAAAATTAAAAAAAAAAATCATTATTAAAATTTTCATTAAACAATAACCGACTTTTTTGTTTATGGACAAAAACACTCTTTTAACTTATACAAAGAAAATATTGTTCATGCATGAATAATTTATTCACACATAAATAATAATAAAATAATATTTAATATATTTATTTAAATAATCTTTAATTAATAAGTATAAATAATAATATTATTATTTATCAAATATTTAATTAAATATTTTTTTTTGATAATAATTAGTTAATAAAAATTATTATATATGGACAATATTATTTAATTAAATACACATAAAAAATATTATTTTAAAAAATAAATTTTAATAAAAATTATTTGACAATATTTAATAAAAATAATAATATTTTATAATTAATACTAAATATTAAATTTATTTAGTAGTATATTAATTGGAAATAAAAATAAATTTATGAAGTTTGTAAAAATAATAATATTTAATAAAAACATTATTATATTTTATATAATAATATTAAATAGAATATTTTTAATAAATAATTATTTTATTAAATATTATTAAATAATTTTTAGTATTTTAAAATTATATATTGCATAATAATATTTGTTAATGTAAAAAATATCCGACGATTTTTATACACCTAAAAACGAAAATCTCCAAAGAATTTTTTATACCAACAAGGAGTAGCTCATGGTAGAGGAGTGATATTTGATAGTGATATTTGTGACTGGACTTGGATTACTCCCAAGCTGTCTATGTACCCCTTTTTTTTCTCTTCTCTTTTTTTTCTCCTTTTTTCTAGCTTTCTCTCTCTTCTGATTCTGGCTTTCTATTCAAAATCATCGAACGAAGCGCTTAACATCGAGCTATAGAGTTCAAAATCATCGAGCGAAGCGCTCGACATCGAGCTAAAAGAGCTCAGAATCATCGAGCAAAGCACTTGATATTGAGCTATAGAGCTTGAAATCATCGAGCGAAGCGTTCGACATCGAGCTATAAATCATTGAGAGAGGCGCTCGACATTGAGCTATAGAGCTTAGAATCATCGAGCGAAGCATTCAATATCGAGCCAAAAAATTCAAAATTATTGAGCAAAGAGCTCGGCATCGAGCTATAGAGCTCGAAATCATCAAACGAAACGCTCGGCATCAAGTCAAAAGAGTTTGAAATTATCGATCGAAGCGCTCGACATCGAGCCAAAAGATCTCGAAATCATCAAGCGAAGTGCTTACCATCGAGCCAAAAGAGTTCGGAGTCATCAAGCGAAATGCTCGGTATCGAGCTAAAAGAGCTCAAAATTATCAAGTAAAGCACTCGGCATTGAGTTATAGAGCTCGAAATCATCGAGTGAAGCACTCGACATTGAGCTAAAAGAGCTCAGAATCATCGAGCTATAGAGCTCGGAATCATCAAGCGAAGCGCTCGTCATCGAGCCAAAAGAACTCAAAATCATTGAGCAAAGTGCTCGACATCGAGCCAAAAGAGCTCGAAATCATCGATTTACAATAAAAAGATAACCGAGACAAATAATATAGGAAGACAGCCTTCAAGAATGAGACGAAGCAGCCCTCAGGGATGAGGTTGAAGTGGGTTTGAGGCCCTACACCCTAGGATCTTTGCTAAGTTCCCTAAGCATGCATTAATGGAAATTTTCAACTTTTGAAAACTT
>JAVXUL010000008.1:1956136-1981702 GCA_035590515.1 Trichilia minutiflora | reverse complement strand
CTGCTTGTCATCAATGCTCTCCTGTGATACTTGATCATCACTGTCAGCATCCTTTTGATCTTCATTTTCTCGATGAGTTGATGCTAAATCTTCATCTGCATCAGCCTCTACCTCAAACTGTACTCTTCTACCTTTTGAGTTTGTACACATATCTAGCTTGTTATCACTGATGTGGATTCCAACACCATCCTCCAGAAACTTCACATCCCTGCTAATCACACACTTGCCTTCCCTACCATTATGGCACCATAACTTCCATCCTTTTACTCCTTCCGGGTATCCCACAAAGATTCCCTTCACTACTTTAGCTTCCAACTTCCCTTGTCTCACATGAGTATATGCTATAAAACTAAATATCCTCAAGTGATCCAGCTTGGGAGGCTCACTAATCCATAATCCTTCTGGAGTTGCATTGTTTAGAGCTGTGAAAGGAGTCCTATTTATCAAGTATGCAGTAGTGTTCACAGCCTCTGCCTAGAAGTGTTTTAATAGCCTTGCATCAATCAGTATGGATCTCACCTTCTCAAGAATGGTTCTATTCATTCTTTCTGCCACTCTATTCTGCTGGAGTGTGTAGCTGGTTGTCTTATGTCTGATGATGCCATGTTCTTTGCAGAAAGTGTCAAATGAGTTGTTGCAAAACTCCAGCCCATTGTCTGTCCTCACTACCTTCACTAGAGAGTCCTTTTATTTTTCCACCATGCTCTTCCATTCTACAAACTTCTTGAAAACTTGATCCTTGCTTTTTAACACATATATCCAGAGTTTCTTGGTATATTTATCTATTATCGACAGAAAATATCTTGCATCTCCCAAAGACATCACTTGTGCTGGTCCCCAGATATCTGCATGTATGTATTGCAATACCTCTGTGGATTTGTGCCTCCCTTGATCAAACTTAGTTTTGTTTAGCTTGTCATATACACAACACTTACAAAACTTAAGTTTTGAACTTGTTGCTCCTCTAATTAAGCCTTGAGATTTAATGCTTAACAGACTCTTCTCACCTGAATGCCCGAGTCTGTGATGCCACTGTATTAAACTTTCTAGTTTCTTTAAAGAGCCAACATTAATGTCTCCAACAATCAACTCCCCTTACAAGACATACGAGCCATTCTTCCTGCTGGCTTTCATGAGAACTAATGACCCTTTACACACCTTCAGAACACCATTCTCTGCTTTGAAATTACAGTTAAGAGATTCAAGCATACCAAGTGACACTAAATTTCTCTTCAGGCCAAGTACATACCTCACTCCTTGTAGCTCCAGTAAGGTTTCATTTTGCATCTTCAACCTGATAGTTGTCTTTAATGTCACAAGTCATGTTGTTTTCCAAGATTACCTTCCCAGCATATTGTAAGGTTAAACTAGTGAAGAAAGATTGGCTTGGACACATATAAAATGTGCAACCTGAATCGAGTACCCAATCATTTGACTTCACCTCACTTTCTTGATCAGCCATCAACACAAATACCTCCTGGAAGTTCACCTTAGATGCCATTGCTGTCTTTTTCTTCTTTCCAGGAGTCTTTGCACCTCTTCCTTGCTGTCTTTCTGGACATTTTTTCTTGAAGTGCCACTCTTTCTTACAGTAAAACACTTGAGTGATCTTCCGTTAGACTTTGATCTGTAGTTCTTGCCCCTTAGTTCTTGGTTTTCAGATCTTCCTCTCACATTCAAGCTTTCACCTGAATTGCCCTCCTTTTGCTGATTCTTCCTATTCAACTCCTTTGAATTAAGAGCATTCATGACATCTACCATAGACAAATTTGATCTCCCATACAAGAGTGTGTCTATGAAATGCTCATAGGAAGAAGGTAAAGATGTTAAAACCAGCAATGCCTGATCTTCATCATCAACCAGCACATCCACGATTTTCAAGTCAAGTATCAACTTGTTGAACCTGTCCAAATGTTCTTCATTTGATCCTCCTTCCTCTAAGTACAATGAGGACATTTGTTTCTTCAGGTATAATCTCTTGGCAGTAGACTTGTGCCGGTATATCTCTTCTAGCTTGGTCCAAATTCCTTTGGTTGATGTCTTTTTAATGACTTCTCTAAGCACCTTATCCGATAATGAAAGTATCAAGGCACTCCTAACCTTTCTTTGAATTTCAGTAAGCTCATTATCAATAAGTTACTTTGCATCCAACTTCATCCTTTTTTCATCAAGGGCATAGTTAAGCCCTTCATGCTCTAAGAAAGCCTTCATTTTCAGCTTTCAAAGGGAGAAGTCATTATCCCCTGTGAATCTTTCAATGCTAAACTTTGTTGAGGTCATCTTCTTCTACAGATACATGCCCTCTGGTTGCCTGCTTCCTGTCGATTCTTTCCTCCTGGAACTTTATACCCCTTGCCTTGAAGAATGCTCTAATACCACCTGTTGTGCCCAGCTTCCTCCAGCAACCTTCCAAGGTAAGAAAACACTTGTTATGCCCAGCTTTCTATCAGCAATCCTGCAGCATCATTTCTGGAGTTTAACCACTGATATACGACCAGATTACAGCAGCAAATATCTAGTACACTCACAAGCCAAATGTAGAGACCAATGAAAGAAAGAAAGAAAATAAAAGATGAACTTGAGAGAGATTCCAAAGAATGCTGTGTGTATATTCTTTATTGACTCATTTCCAGATGATACATTCTACTATGTACAAGCTAAGATTTAAAGGCTCCTACTCCAGCTAATCTAACTCCTTAGTTGTCAAGAATCAAGGTCAAGAACAAGAAAGCATCAAGAAACCATTTCTTGCTGACTTCCTAACTAACTAACTCCCTAGTATCAACTTGCTGACTTCCAGCAGACTCACATACTCAATACACACACACTTACATTGAACCATTTGATCATACTCAACAGGATCTGATACTCAAAAGTTTCTAATTTCAGACTATGTGGGTTCACTGATAGTGATTGGGCTAGTTCATTAGATGATAGACGGAGCATTTCAGCACATGCTTTTACTCTTGGAGAGGTAATCACTTGGAGTTCAAAGAAACAGGCCACAATAGCATTGCTATCTCTGAAGCTGAGTACATTACAGGTACTTCAGTAGCTTCTCAAGCCATTTGGTTAAGAAGAATGATAACAGAACTTCAAGAAAAGCAAGAAAGAGCCACGGAGATTTTTTGTGACAATATAGCAATAATCTCCATAACAAAAAATCCATCCTTTCACAATAGATCGAAGCACATTGATATTCGTTTTCATTTCATTCATGATTTAGTTGCAAAAGAAGAGATAATGTATCAAATGTTGTAAAACTCATGAACAATTAGTTGATATTTTGACGAAACCTCTGCCGCAAGAAAAGTTTATCCGCTTTAGAGGCTTGCTTCGCGTATGCAACTTTGAATCAAGGGTGGTGGTGGTGGTTTTAAAGAATGGTTCAAAAGTCAACTTGGTATTTTAGGAGTTGTTAGGACGTGGCCGCCATTTTGGAGTTCGTTAATATTGATGCATATTTTCCTGATTTATTTACCTATTCTTTTTGAGTAGTGATGGGGGTCTAGTTACCTAATCTGTTGGGAACACATATTAGTAGGTAGTAAGCTGAGTGGTCAGTTTATTTTGCTTCATTTGTAAGCCTATATATGGGCATGTCGCTTTCGTACTTTGATCATCGAATATTGAAAACACTGCAAGTCATCAACATTTTATTTATTACAGGTCTGTGATAGATCTACCAGGATGACTCAAAAATCAATGAATCTCTTATCCTTCAGATATTCAACTGTTTCCTTGAGGCTAGCCTTCAAGGGGATGAACTCGATGCCCAAGCTTTTTGCCTTTTCCTTGGAAAACTGACATGTTGGAACATATGGCTTGTCATCCGCACACCTGCAAGCATTTTACAGAAAATTTGGTTGTTCTTTTAGTTTGGTACGGGGAGAAAAATGTTAATATTTTGAAATCAAATAATATTGAGATGCGACACTAAGGTGAAAATTGCAGCAAAAAGTAGGAAATTGCTGAAAATGAAACACAGTTCGTGATTTCACCAGCATTAAGAATGGTAAACTGTACTTTTTGTAACACAAATGCTCGACAAAATCTATTAATACCAGTGGTAATTTAGCAAATACGATAACTTACTTCTCCGGAAGCTGGAAAGCAGGGTAAAGCTCATGTAAAATATTGACGAGTTCTGAATAGTGCACAACTTTCTCAACTAAACAATATCTTCCATTGGCTGATGGAACCTCAAATGCTAGAATATGCGCATTGGCAACATCTTTAACATTAACCCATCCCATAATTGCATTGGGGAAAGTTTGTGCTCCTGCATGAAAGGGCAAAATGAGGGAAAAAGGGATGAAGATTGAACCATCTAGTTCAGCAAAGTTGAAGGGTAACATAAGAAGTTGTGTTGCATGCATCACTAGCACTCATCCTAGCGGCCTCAGCATTAATTATTGACATACAATAAAAGGCAAAAAATACTGAAAAACCTTGCTAAAAGTTCTCTGGCCTCGAAGATCCACATATATAAAGAGAAAGGATTGTTAATCATGCTGAAATACTAGACCATTGTAACTTTCTGCACATTCATTAGAAGATAATTTTGCATAAATTAAAATGATATACTAATTTATTCATATTATTTTGACTTCAGTAATGAACACAAAAGGTTAATAATGCGAAAAATCAGCCTTGTAAGCAGAAAACAAATACCTTTAATTAACTTTAGAACATCCTCAACACTTGTATTAAGTGTTGGTTGCAATGGAGGACCAATGACCATTGCTGGATTAATAACAACCATGTCCAGACCCTTCTCTTTTGCAAATTTCCAAGCAGCATTCTCAGCCAGTGTCTTTGAAAGCACATACCAAAGCTACAAACCAAACACATAATAAACTTCAATTGCCACACGGATATCTGCCGAATCATTTCCTTATTTGTTGATAAACTCACAAGCCAATGGATTGTATTAAATTCTTTAACAGAGCTTGGCTAATTTAACCGTTAAAACTAAGTGGCATCACATTAAGAAACACAAAACTCTTACTTCAAACAAAGAAAATTTAATACAATTGGAATAACAAGATGAGGTTCCGGCAAATAAACTCTTCCTAGAAGCATTGAAGGAGAATGTAACCACTAATTCTAAATTGGGAGAGAAAAAATCATTATAATCAGAATGCCTTTTAGAATCACAGTAAACTCAGTCATTTTATGCTCATACTACATAGAAATTTTTTGAAAAAAATCAGTAACAATCAGAAATCTTTACATGGATGATGCAAATCATCATGCGTTTTCCAGGAACAAAGAATATAAATGAGTGAAAAAAAATTTAATGATAATTAGTCTCCAATGATTACTACTTATTTATGTTAGTATTTTAATCTTTGTTGCAAAATAACCAAGAGTTATACTTACTTATGTTAGTATATCAATCTTTATTGCAAAATAACCAAGTGAAACATCATAAGAATAATCTATGATTGTAAATAGGCCACGAGAAACAGCATCATGCATACAAACCTCTGATTGTTTGCAAACCTCTGGATCCGAGAACCAAGTCTCGTCAACCACTACCTCTGGAGTTAGAGGTTTACCACTGTATACAACTGCAGCCGTTGAAGAAGTTAAAACCACTCGTTTGACAGATGGGAATTTCACACACGAGTTAAGCACATTAAGAGTTCCTTTCACTGCAGGATCGAGGAACTCTACCTGAAGTGAGAAAGAATTGTTAAAAGTAACAATAACAGAACCGGAAGTCAAGCTTGCCATTAATACAAGCCAGGCAATTCTATTACCTATACATGTTCGTGGATGATCATAGGAGTTTTGCATCACTATATTCCAACACTCTATAATTCTAAAAATAACATTCGTGCTCCTATCAATTTATACTTCAAGTCCCTTAATCTATTGTCAAATGAGCAATCAATAATAGCAACAATAATTCTTCGGGAAGAAAATATGATGCAAGAGTACAACTTAAGTTTAACTTCTTAGTAACAATTTGCAAAGCTAAACAAATTTCCTATACGCGTTTAAACTATAATTTCGGAGAAAAATAATTGTTAATTACATTTACTGGGTGCTAATGAGCTAAAATATCTCACTTCCTTGTGATCAGTTAAATAGCCTAAATGCACTTACAGAGACGTACGTGTTTAATTCAGTATTAAATTTAAAGCTATCTAGGCATGTAGGTGGAAAGAATTGCAAGAGAAGAGGGAAGAAGAGAGTTGGCTCATGGAAGAAAACTTTCTCTTTTCAAAAGGGAAAATTTCTTAATATAAAAGTTACTATCTAAGCTTCGAGATTCCTAATGCTAATGTCTCAAAGAAAGTAATGATAAACTCAGGAGAAATTTTGTTACAACAGAAGTTTAAATATCGCCAAATAAATATAAATAAGATTTTGCAAAATCAGATGCATGTCATCATCACAATCAATTTCTTTTGGCTAGCAGGCGGTAACTTTTAGATTAGAGTTATCAAAGGTGAGTGAAGCATTAAAAAGTTGTTGGCACAGACGGACGGACACAACAGAAGCCATAGTTTCAACAAGGTGAACATTATGAGTTAGAATTCAGCAGGCCCCATAAGACGTTTTAGTTACTTTCTGGAACTTAGCCATTCCAAAATCAGCAGTGTGTTGAGACCAATGGTCTTGATCAGAAGCTATTAGAAGTCCCAAACATAACTTGGCGCCATCATTTTGTGAGACAGACAACCCAAAGAAGTTTACTGTGGCACTATACAGGCTTTGAATTTAGAATTATATACGATGGAATGAAAATATTGACCTGTGGATCCTTGACATCATGGTAATAGGGAGAAGCCGTATGAAAAACAGCATCACATCCATCAACAACAGAATCATAGGATCCTTCTTCCAATAGGTTTCCTTTGAACAACCGAAGTCTATCTGAAGCTCCATCAAGTGCACGTAAGTGTCCAGTCTTTTTTGGATCATCTGCAAGAAAATATAAACTGAATACAATTTGAAATTTGTTCAAGAACCAGCTAATTGGCACCTAGGGCAATAAAATAAAATTATCAAAAAGTTTGGATATATCCACAATTCATGTGTCCCGAAAACAATCATGCAAAAGTCATCTTGTGTGTTGTTTCTTATCAAAAAGGGACAAAAAGAAAAGAAAAGAAAAGGGCAAGAGCAACTCATCCTGCTTTTGTAAAAAGCACATTCAAAGCATTATTATTTGACGTAGTGTATAGTGTATTTATATGAGTTTAACACAAGATTGAAACTCAAAAATCTTGAAATCCATCAAGAAAATTATGAAAACCCTAAACTTTAGGAAAAAAATTCTATTTTTCAAAAAAAAATTCTCTATAACAATAATTAATCTTCTTTTTTCTTAATCTTAGAGTCCTTTTATACTAACAAATTAGGGTTAAGCCTAAGTATAGTTAAATAAAGTGCTCCTTAAATTTGAATTAAAACAAAATACAAAGAAAGATAAAAATATAAATTTATACAAAAAGGTAAACCTATTATATATAGAAAAGTGAACATAAATAAACACAAGTTTGCTAAATGTCTCATGCCATTTTACTTTTTCCTTACTTTCCCATACTTTCATGCATATCCATGTCGGTCTCCCCCACTTGGAAATAACTCGTCCTCAAGTTGGCTTCGCTTTTCAGATAAATTTTCTCTTGAGTGTCATGATACGGAAATAGATGGGCTACATTAAAAGTGCGAGAAATACTCATGGTGTCTGAAAAATATATCACATATGTGTTATCATTAATCCTCTTTAATTCTTGGTATGGTTCATACTTCTTCATTTGAAGCTTGTTGTAGGTGTCCATTGGAAACCTCTCCTTTGACATAAAAATCATTATCATGTCTCTTTCTTCAAATATGTGTCATTTTATGTTTGTCAGCGGCTTTCTTATATCTTACATTTGTTGCTTCTGACCTCTCTTTAACTTCCCATTGAACTCCTTGGATATCTTCAGTCATGTGCTATGCTGTGATGCTCCTCTTATACTCTTCCGATAGTTAAGCTAAGTCAATGGCATGTCTTGAGACTCTTTGATATACTATAGAAAATGGTGATCTCCCAGTAACACTATGAACCGTATTATTGTAACCAAACTCAGCTTGGGCTAGTACAAAATCCTATTGTCTCGATCGATCTTCACAAATACTCTGAATCATATTCCCTAATGTTTTATTCATAGATTCCATTTGCTTATCAGTTTGTGAATGTACTATACTACTACATTTAAGCGATACATCAAACAACTTCCAAAATATTATCTAAAAGTGACTCAAGAATTGTGTATCATGGTCAAATACTATAGTCTTAGGTACCCCATGTAATCGAATAACCTTTCCTAAAAAATAACTTAGTAACACCATTAGCATACGTTGTCTTCCAGCATGGAATGAAATGTGCCATCTTCAAGAATCTGTCCACTACCACAAACACCGAATCCATACCCCATTATGTACGAGAAAGACCAAGTATGAAATCCATACAAAGGTCCTCCTAAATATCCTCTAGCACTGGCAATGGCATGTATAACCCTGTATTCTGTGTTTGTCCTTTCGAGATTTGCATGAAAGTGAATTGATTGCACATTTAGACTGGGATAAGACATTTAAGACTTTAAGAAAAAGATAATATTGGCCTAGAATGGGTCCGCTATAGCTACTGGTTTGTGTCGATTATACCCTTTCGATTTTTTGACCCAGCCCAAAACCGCCGGGTTGGGCCCGATAGACACGTTTAATTGTATGCTATAATAATGATGTAAATGTTACATGTGATAAATTGAGTTGAGTTGTCAATAGTGGAGCATCTTATCATATTACTCTTAAAAAAGAATTTTTTCCTTCTTATACACCAAGTGACTTTGGTAAATTAAAGAAGAGTAATGATGAAATGCCATTGGTTCTCAAAGATGTCAAGCATACACCTGATATTCAACTTAATTTGATCTCTACCAGAAAGCTTAATAATAATAAATATCATAGTCCTGAGGGTGACAAGAAATGAAAATTGATCAAAGAATTAGGAGTCGTAGCTAGAGGTATAAAGCATTTTTATTTATATATTTTACAAGCTAGGATTTTCAATAGCATATGCAATATCATGAAGGATGTTACTACATTATGGCTTAATAGACTCTGTCACATGAGTGAGAAAAGAATGAGTATATTAGTAAAAGAAAATATCCTCTCTGAAGTAAAGAGTGCGAAATTTGAAAAGTGTACACTTTGTTTAGTAGAAAAATAGAAAAGAGTTCCTTTCAACAATTATTTGCCTTTAAGAAAATTTGAATTGTTAGAGTTAGTACATTTACATGTTTGTAGTCTAATTCCTACAAAAACAATTGGCGATACAGCTTACTTTGTGACTTTTATTGATGACTATTCAAGAAAAATTTAGGTTTACTTCTTGAAGACTAAGGATCCAATATTTGATGCATTGAGGTAATTCCAGGTTTTGGTTGAGAAACAAATAAGAAAAAAGCCAAAGTGTATTCAATTAGATATTGGAGGTGAGTATATTGGTCCTTTTGATAAATACTACAACAAGATATTAGGCATCAGAAAATACCATCCAAAACACCTCAGTTAAATGGTATTATAGAACATATGAATCGAATACTTGTGGAGAGAGTTAAATATTTGATTTCAGATACAAAATTGCTAAAATCCTTTTGGGGTGAAGCATTAAATACAACGATACATATGATTAATCTATTTTTTATAGTTGCTCTAGATGGTGATGTGCTAGAGAAAGTTTGGCTTAAAAGAAATGTTTTTCATGAGCACTTGAGAATATTTGGTTGTAAAGTATTTATTCATATTCCAAAAAATGAGAGATCTAAGTTAAATGTCCAAACAGAGAATATATTTTTTTTGGTTATAGTTCCAGTGAATTTGACTATATATTATATGATCCGATTGAAAAGAAAATGCTGAAAAGGCAAGATGTTGTTTTCATGGAAGGTTAAACCATTAAAGATGTCAAAAGGATAGCGAAGACAATATCCCAGAATTCACATTCATATGTTAATATTAATCCAGTTCTTTCTACTGTAATACATGGTCAGATTGAGAATTATATTGATGATCAAACTCAAGATAAATAATAGATTATAGATAATATAAAAGATCATGTAGATAACATTGTTACACCATCAGCTACTTCTTTGAAAAGGTCTAGCACAGATCGTCATCCTTTTTTCAGATATTCTATTGATTAGTTTATACTTTTGGTCGATAGTGGTAAGCCTAAGAGCTTTGAAAAAGTTATGAAGGATGAAAATAAAAATAAGTAGGTTGATGCGATGAATGATAAGATGAAATATTTGAACAACAATCACATATTTGATTTAATAAAATTGCTTAAGGGCAAGAAAGCTTTGAAAAATCATTCTATTTATAGATTAAAGCAAAATGAGAATTCTGCACGTCAATAATACAAGACTAAATTAGTCATCAAGGAATTTAGTCAGAAAAAGGAGATTGATTTCGATGAGATCTTCTCTTCAGTTGTCAAGATGTTTTCTATTAAAGTTATTGGATTTAACAGCTATACTTGATCTTTAGATTGAGCAGATGGATGTGAAAATCACTTTCCTTCGTGGTGAGTTGGAGGAAGAATTTTACATAAAGCAGTCAGGAGAATATAAAGTTATCTGATAGTAACTATATCATCTTGTTGCTTTATATTGATGATATGCTTATAATTGGCCAAGTTGTTTCTAAGATTAAAAAGTTAAAGAGTGATTTGAGAAAGACATTTGCAATGAAAGATTTAGGATCGACTAAGTAAATTTTTAGAGTAAAGATCAGTCATGACAGAAAAGCCAGAATGATTTGGTTATAAAAAAAAAGTACATTAAAAAAGCACTTTAGTGATATGATGATTAAGTACATACGGATGAAAATAGTTTGATATGATGATTAAGACACTTTTGAAGGAGAGATTTGAATTTTGTTGACGTAAGGCTACTATGATTTTTGCATGATGTACTCAAATTACGAACTCCTCCTAGTTAGGCTGGAGGGAAAGATTTATTAGACTTTTTCCAATATTTTTAGCCTAAGCCCAAGGTATATAATCATTATTAACCCTAAATTAAAAGCCTCTAGTTTTGCAATTAGAGGTAGTGAGGAAAATGTGAGTGAGGAGGCAGTGAATAGGAGCAGAATTTTCTACAAAATTTTCAGTAAGCAATATTCGTATTTTTGATGATTTGAAGTCGATCTATTATTCGATCGAGCTAAAATTTTAAAAGTATATTCATGACATCTTACTTTTTAATATGAATAGTTGGACTGTCACTTAGATAATTATAACTCAAATTTGGGAACAATTTTGAAGGTGCTAAGGTTTGGATGAGAAATATTTGTTTTCTATCAATTTTGAGTTGTTCTTTTGATTGATTTTTACTTATAATTATTAAAAGTGTTTACTACATTGTTATTAGTGATTGTGAGATAGGTTTTGTACCTATTTAATTTAAGTTTGTACCTAAAAAATTATAATAAAGATTTGGATGAATTCAGTTTTATAATTTTTATTTTTCAAATTAGAATAAACTTTTATGTTAAAAATTAACTTATATTAATCATTATTTTACTGTTTTATATTTATATTTGTTTGACAAATTCAGTCCAAGAGAGAATTTCATAATTTTTATCTGCAACTACCATCATACTGCTACTTTTGACTTTTGTTCTGCAGTTACTACCGTAAGATGTAAGTTAAAATGTTAGACATTTTAGACATTAGTTAAATTATGATTAAATCCTATTAAAAGTTGACGTGAGCAAACATATTTTATAACTTTTACTTGCAAATCCAAGTGAAAGCCAGCTATAGCAACATACCCTTCACCAGAGTAAAGCATGACTTACATACTGAAACAAGCATTTTAGAGCAGGAGAAAAAGAAAACTAAAAACTCAATGGATTTAATTAGCATTTTGATTTCTCCGTTTATAAGTGTTTTCATAACCGATATTAGCAAGCCACCAAAATTCCCAACACATACGTACACAAATATGAAAATTAAAATTAAAACAAAAAAAATTCTCTAAAATTAAAAATTCTGTCTTCCTTCATAAAGGACATCAAGAACTCAAACATTCACATATCTTGAAAACATAAAAAAAAATAAAACAAAAGAATCAGCCAAAATCTTGAAATGAGCACGTTCGTCTATTACATGCATGAATTCACATCATCCTGCTCCAAACAATAATGCTGAATCCATTAGAAAATCATATCCCAAAAACGTATCTCAATGATAAACACATATCATACAAAATCTTTAAAAAAAAGGAATATAATCATTCAAGAAAGAAACAGAAGGATGAAAAAACTAACTGGGGTCTCGAACAGAGGCCTTGACGGTGTAACCACGAGAGAGAAGAAGCTTAACAAGCCATGACGCTATGTAACCGGAAGCTCCGGTGACGCAGACGACTTTCCCGGCTCCTGTTGCTGATGCTGAGCCGGTCATATTTGTTTCCCTTCTCTCTGCTTTCTTCTTTCAGTTCGGATTCTTCGTAGCCACATATTTGTTTGCTTCTATCTTTCGTACGGACTGGCACACTTGTCAAAGCAACATTTTGGTATATTTCTTTTTCAATTAATTATATTTTCAATAATTAACTTATTTTTTTATCTCATTTGGTGACCTTTGAGGAAATTGATATCATATATTTTTATTAACCTATTTGCTCAAAAAAAATAAAAAAAAATATTTTGAATTTTTGATATTTTATTATTATAGTATTGAAAATAAATATTATTTTTACAATTTTATAAACATGTCTTATTCACAATTTAAATTGTATTTTTTTAATTAAAATGAATTAAATCCTTGATAATGAACTTATTGATCGTTTAGTTAGATTCTTTTATTAGTTAAAAGAATTTTTAATGTTAATTTTCTTTTAAAAAATTTATTTTATATCATTTAATTATTATTAGAGATGGCCCTTAAATATGAAATATTTATAGTAGAGTATTTATATTTTTTAAAATATTAAGCCTTTATTTTATTGTAATAAATTTTATCCTATTTTTAAATAATTATTAATCTAATTAAAAATTACTCATGATAACAAAATAATTAATATTTTTATTAAAAATTCCATATCAAAAAATATTATTTATAAAAATTCTATTATAAAATACTACTTAAAAAATTAAAAGGAAGGGTATCCTTATAATAACATATTTTAAAACAAATTGTAAGTATAATTAATATTTTAAAACAAATTGTAAGTATCCTTATAATGACAAAAGATCCGGCGTGCAAATAAAATTCTTACAAGTTAATCATGTCAAACCGGACCAAGCACCCACAATAATCTTACCGGATTGGGTTGGGCAAAGTCCGATTAAAAAAAACACTAAACACCGTCCATGGAGTACGAGTCCATGCGAGCCTGTAAAATGATTAACAATTCGACTACAAAATATTAAACGGTATATGATGAGAATCGAAATAAACTTGTGTTAAGCTCGCATGTTATAAATCATTTTATCTTTTTCAGGCTTTCAAGTTTTTGTTGATTGAGAAATTAAGGAGAAAATGGGTTCTTTTATGCATGTAAAGTGGTTAACAACATGAATACAAAATTATAACAAGCTAGACAGTCCAAAAACAATAATAACATTGAAAACACTGCAAGGCACCAACAGTTTATTTATTATAGGTCTGTGATAGATAGACGACTCAAAAATCAACAAATCCCTTATCCTTCAGAGATTCAACTGTTTCCTTGAGGCTAACCTCCAAGGGGATAAACTCGATACCCAAGCTTCTCGCCTTTTCCTTGGAAACTTGATATGTTGGAACATATGGCTTGTCATCCGCACACCTGTCAAGCATTTTGTAGAAAATTTGGTTGTTTAGTTTGCTATGGTGAGAAAAATATTAATATTTTGAAATTGAGATGCGACACTAAGGTGAAAATTGCAGCAAAAAGTAGGAAATTAGTGAAAATAGAACACAGCTCGTGATTTCACCAGCATTAAGAATGGTAAACTGTAAACTGTACTTTTTGCAACACAAATGCTCAACAAAATCTATTAATGCCAGTGGTAATGTAGCAAATAAGATAACTTACTTCTCCGGAAGCTGGAAAGCAGGGTAAAGCTCATGTAAAATATTGACGAGTTCTGAATAGTGCACAACTTTTTCAACTAAACAATATCTTCCATTGGCTGATGGAACCTCAAATGCTTGAATATGCGCATTGGCAACATCTTTAACATTAACCCATCCAAAAGTTGCATTGGGGAAAGTTTGTGCTCCTGCATCAAAGCGGAAAATGAGGGAAAAGGGGTGAAGATTGAACCATCTACTTTCAGCAAATTTGAAAAGTAACATTAGAAGTTGTGTTGCATGCATCACTAGCACTCATCCTTAGCTGCCCCAGCATTAATTATTAACATAGAATAAAAAGAAGGCAAAAAATTCTGAAAAACCTTGTTAAAAGTTGTATGACCTAGAAGATCCAAATATGTAAAACAGAGGGGATTTTTAATCATACTGAAATATTAAACTATTCTAACTTTTTGCACATTCATTAGAAGACAATTTTGCATAAATTAAAATGATCTACTAATTTATTCATATTATGTTGACTTCAATGATGAACACAAAAGGTTAATAATGCAAAAAATTAGCCTTGTAAGCAGAAAACAAATACCTTTAATTAAGCTTAGAACTGCCGCAGAACTTGTATTAAGTGTTGGCTGCAATAGTGGACCAATGACCATTGATGGGTTAATAGCAACCATGTCCAGACCCTTATCTTTTGCAAATTTCCAAGCAGCATCCTCAGCCAGTGTCTTTGAAAGCAGATACCAAAGCTACAAACCAAACACATAATAAACTTCAATTGCCACATGGACATCTGTAGAATCATTGCCTTATTTGTTGATAAACTCACAAGCCAATGGATTGTATTAAAATTTTTAATAGAGCCCGGCCAATTTAACCGATAAAACGAAATGGCATCACATTAAGAAACACAAAACTCTTACATCAAACAAAGAAAATTTAATACAATTGGCATAACAAGATTGGGTTCTGGTAAATAAACTCTCCCTAGAAGTATTGAAGGAGAATGTAACCACTAATTCTAAATCAAGAGAGAAAAAATCATTATAATCAGAATGCCTTTTAGAATCACAGTAAAATCAGACATTTTATGTTCATATTACATAGAAATTTTTTTTAAAAGAATCAGTAATAATCAGAAATCTTTACATGGCATGATGCAAATCGTCATGAGTTTTCCAAGAACAAAGAATATAAACAGGTGAAAAAAAATTTAATGATAATCAGTCTCCAATAAATGATACTTATTTATGTTGGTTTTTTAATCTTTGTTGCAAAATAACCAAAAGTAATACTTATGTTAGTATTTTAATCTTTATTGCAAAATAACCAAGTGAAATCTCACAAGAATAATCTATGATCGTAAATAGGCCATGAGAAACAGCATAATGCATACAAACCTTTGATTGTTTGCAAACCTCTGGATCCGAAAACCAAGCCTCATTAACTACTACCTCTGGAGTTCGAGGTTTACCATTGTATAAAACTGCAGCCATTGAAGAAGTTAAAACCACCCGTTTGACAGATGGAAATTTCACACACGACTTAAGCACATTAAGAGTTCCTTTCACTGCAGGATCAAGTAACTCTACCTGAGAAAGAAATGTTAAAAGTAACAATAACAGAAATAGAAGTCAAGCTTGATATTAAGCAAGACGGCGAATTCTATTACCAATATATGTTCGTGGATCATAAGAGTTTTGCATCACTATATTCTAAAACTCTGTAATATAAAATATAACAATCATGCTCCTATCAATTTATACTTCAAGTCCCTTAATTTATTGTCAAAAGAGCAATCAATAATGGCAACAATAATTCTTTGGGAAGAAAATATAATGCAAGACTACAACTGAAGTTTAACTTTTCAGTAACAATTTGCAAAGCTAAACTAATTTCCTGTATATGTTTAAACTATAATTTCAGATAAAAAGCATTGTTAATTACATTTGGTGGGTACTAATGAGCAAGAAAATCCCACTTTCTTGTGATCAGTTAAATAGCATAAATGCACTCACAGAGATGTAAGTGTTTAATTCGGTCTAAATTTAAAGCTATCTAGGCATGACATGTAGGTGGAAAGAATTGCAAGCAACAAGAAAAGAAGAGAGTCGGCTCGTGGAAGAACACTTTCCCTTTCCAAAAGGGAAAATTTATTAATATAAAAGTTACCATCTAAGCTTCCATACTCCTGATGCCAATGTCTCAAAGAAAGTAATGATCAGCTCAAGAGAAATTTACTATAACAGAAATTTAAATATTGCCAAATAAATATAGAAAAGATTTTGCAAAATCTGATGCATGTCATCATCACAATCAATTTCTTTTGGCTAGCAGCCAATAACATGTAGATTAGAGTTATCAAAGGTGAGTGATATATTAAAAAGTTGTTGGTACAGACGGATGGACACAACAGAAGCCATGGTTCCAACAAGGTGAACATTATGATTTGGAATACAGAAGGCCTCATAAGACGTTTTAGTTACTTTCTGGAACTTAGCCATTCCAAAATTAGCAGTGTGTTGAGACCAATGGTCTTGATCAGAAGCTATTAGAAGTCCCAAACATAATTTGGCCCCATCATTTTGTGAGACAGACGAGCCAAAAAAGTTTACTGTGGCACTATACAGCCTTGAATTTAGAATTATATACGATGGAATGAAAATATTGACCTGTGGATCCTTGACATCATGGTAAAAGGGAGAAGCCGTATGAAAAACAGCTTCACATCCATCCACAACAGAATCATAGGATCCTTCTTCCAATAGGTTTGCGTTGAACAACCGAAGTCTATCTGAAGCTCCATCAAGTGCAAGTAAGTGTCCAGTCTTTTTTGGATCGTCTGCAAGTAAATATAAACTGAATACAATTTGCAATTTGTTCAATAACAAGCTAATTGGTGCCTATGACAATAAAATAAAACTATCAAAAAGTTTGAATACATCCACAATTCATGAGTCCTAAAAACAATCATGCAACAGTCATCCTGTTTGTTGTTTCTTATCAAAAAGGGACAAAATGAAAAGAAAAGAAAAGGGCAAGTGATCTTGCTTTTATAAAAAGCACATTCAGAGCATTATTATTTCTCTGAAGTACAGCACAACAAGGTAATTAGGAACATAAATATATGCGCAATTCCAATTTTATTCACGCTAATTCACCCGATACAAGCCATCAATACACAAAACATAAGTTACTTGCTTCCACAATACATGATAATTTAATTTAACTTTAGAGGGCAAATAGTGCTGGTAAGCAGAGCTCCAAAGACTCCAGATACCACAGAAGATAAGAGGTGAAGCAACAATAATTACTACAATATTTCAGAAATCCCTTCACCAGAATTTGATCATAAAGGTAGACTAATTAAAGTGGAGAAGATATGCCAATGCAGGCGAGTACTCTCAATGTCAAAATATCTACGACACTTTACGCTGCCTACATTGAACACACTGAAATGACAGCGAGATGAATAGATCCCCACAAAACAAACTATTTGCACTCAACTGGGTGTTAAAATCAACTAATCAGATTCTAAACAACCTAATCTGAGTGGAGCATTTCCCACGAATTATAATAATTGACAAAAACATTCACTCACCATTGTATTGACATTTCCTAAACCTTTAAAGATCTAGGATAATCCATGTGTCTACTAGAAACAACACCAATAATGGTTTACAGGGCAGAATGGAGAAGGGAAGGCACTTTTTCATCAAACACCAAAACTGGTAACGGCTACTAAGCTGTTTCATCTACTCCTGGGCAAGAGATGAACTAAAATAACACATCTTTTGCTTCAACCAAACATGAATCTATCAATGCTTGGCAACTTAGAGCATGTTTGATAGTCAGGTGCAGTGGCCACACGGCTACTTTTTGTTTTTGCTCCGCAGCTGCTACTGTGAGATGTAAGCTAAAATGTTTAGATATTAGTTAAACTATTACTAAATCCCATTAAAAGTTGGTGTTAGCAAACTTATTTTATAAGTTTTACTTGCAAATCCAAGTGAAAGCCAGCTATAGCAACATGCCCTTGACCAGAGTAAAGCATGATTTACCATACTGAAACAACCATTTTAGAGCAGGAGAAAAAGAAAACTAAAAACTAAATGGATTTAACTAGGATTTTTGTTTCTCCGTTTTTAAGTGTTTTCATAACCGATATAAACAAGCCACCAAAATTCTCAACACATACGTACACAGATATTAAAATTAAAATTAAAACAGAAATCTTTCTTTAAAATTAAAAATTCTGTCTTCCTTTATAAAGGACATCAAGAACTCAACTTTTACATATCATCAACACATGCCCCAGAAAAAAATCCAGAACCAAACCATTATTTCGATAAATCAAAATATAAAAAAATAAAATAAAACAAAAGAATCAGCAAAAATTTTGAAATGAGCACGTTCGTCCCTTACATACATTAATTCACATCATCCTGATTCAAACAATAATGCTGAATCCATTAGAAAATCATAACCCAAAAACGAATCTCAATGATACACACTTATCATACAAAATCTTAAAAAAAATAGAATCATTCAAGAAAGAAACAGAAAGGTGGAAAAACTAACTGGGGTCTCGAACAGAGGCCTTGACGGTGTAACCGCGAGAGAGAAGAAGCTTAACAATCCATGACGCTATGTAACCGGAAGATCCAGTGACGCAGACCACTTTTCCGGCTCCTGTTGCTGATGCTACACTGCTCATTTTTGTTTCACTGCTCTCCGGATTCTGCTTTCTGCTTTCTGCTTTCAGTTCTGGTTCTCCGTATTGGCTCAGGAGATTGCCCTTATCTTTATAGACACACTGACTGACTGACACATTTTCAAAGTAATATTTTGGTATATTTCTTTTTCAATTAATTAAATTTTTAATATTTTAATTATTTTTTTAAACTAATTTATTAAACTTTGAGAAAATTGTCATCATATATATCATTTATTATTTTGAATTTTTGATATTTTATTATTATAGTCTTAAAAATAAATATAGTTTTTACAACTTTATAAACATCTTGTTATTCACAATTCAAATTATATTTTTTTTAATTAAAATGATTTAAATCCTTGATAATGAATTTATTGATTGTTTTGTTAGATTCTTTTATTAATTAAAAGAGTATTTAGAGTTAATTTTTTAAAATTATTTTATGTCATTTGATTATTATTAGAGATGGTGCTTAAAAAAAATTATTTTCCTTCTTGAGTATTTATATTTTTTTGAAATATTAAATTGTCTAAAATGGTTTTATTTTATTTTAAAAAATATTTATCTTATTTTTAAGTAATTATATAATTTTAATTAAAAATTACTCATGACAACTAAATAATTAATATTTTTATTTAAAATTATATTTTAAAAAATATTTTCTATAAAAAGTAACTTAAAAAATTAGAAGAAAGCCTACCCTTATATTTAAAACAAATTGTAAGTATAATTAACATATAAGATAATTTTTTTAAAAAAAATATATTTTTTAGTTATAATTATTTTATTTTTTTATTATTTATTTCGATTTAATTTTTAATTTTCTTTTGTATTTATGTCTACAATTCTTCTGATTTTTTTTGTTATAATCTTTTTATTTATTTTTTTAGTTAATAATCATAACGAATAATTGAGAATTAAAAAAAAAATATGAAGTATATAATACATAAAGATAGGTCCTTCGTTTACTATAAATTATAATATACCCATCAAAATGGAATTGTGACTTTGTGAGTTTCACAACCACTAGAGTTCAATTCAAATTTCTACACAATGTATGAGGTAAGTGATGATGCTTTCGGCTGATTATATCATTACTTACGTAAACATTAAACAAAATAAATAAATAAAAAATATATTCTAAAATTTAAGAGAAAAATTATGCTTTTTAAATAAAATAATTATGCTTTTAAAACTTTTTTAAATTGTAAAGAATGTCAATTCATGTAACTTGATTAATATATATATAATGGTTAATTTTTTGGTTTTTATATAAAAATAATGTTAGAAACATTTTAATAATATTTAATTGGCTATAAATTTAATTGTTTGCACGGAATTTTATGGGTTATTACTCGTATAATAATTTTAAAAAATGGGTCAAATTGAAAAATAATAAATCTTAATCATTTCTTTAAATTGATCAAATATCCAAAAAAGAAAACAAAAAAAAAAATTGCTTTCTTTCAATTTCTATCTCACAAATATACAAACCAAATTTTGGGGGCCTTTACTTTTGGCCCAATGTGCAACCACCACATTACTTGGGCCTTTGTTCTCACTCATTGGTTTGGACCATCAAAGAAATCTATGGAAATTTAATCATGCTCTTATACATCATATACGATGCACACGTACATATTATTTAATATAAAAAATTTTAAAATTTTTTGTATTATCGATAATTTTAAAAAATATTGCTTAAAGAGCTGTAGAGTATTATTTTCTTACAGACTACAAATTAACAAAAGACTTATGATACAAATTAACAAATTAACAAAAAATATTAAATTTATCATTAATTATTATATTAAATACTAAAATAAATATAAAAATTTTAACAAATATTCATTAATAAAATTCTTGATAAAATTAGAACTTAGGAAATGAATTAATAGGGTTGGCAAAAATTCCCCATCAAACCCAACCAGCAAATCATTCTAAATTTTAATCATTAAAGCTTACTATAGGCCAGGCCCGTCCCCCAAACTTTGTTTTTGAATCCTGGGCGGGCCTAGAAAGTCAGGATCTCAGGCAAAAATAATCATGGGCGGGCTTAACAAATATGAAAATTTTATATTTTGTTATTAAAATAATTATTTCATTATTTTAGTTTTTTTATACTTATGTTTTTTTTAATAATTAGGGTTTATTATTTGATAGAGATTAAATTCAAATAAAAAAATATAATGATATAAAATTCTTGTATAATGAATTTGAACTAAGTTTCACTAAATTTAATTTTCTTTAAATTAAAAAATTTCATACTTCTAATGTTTCTATAACAATACATTAGTATAATATATATTTTATTTTTAAGTAAATTATTTAATTATTTATTATTGTAGGATACAATGTTAAAGAATTACTCAATCAAGACAAGAAAAACTCTCTCCTTTAATTTTCCTACAAAATAGATAGCAGTTAATCATCCAATGGTACAAATTGTCCATCTAACGCCTTAGACTTCAAGAGCAGAAGTTGAGGAATTGTTTAATCTTTCTACTATTGATACTCTTTATTTAGAACATGACCTTGAAAAATGTATTTCAATATGAGCATATCGTATTGACAAACGTGATGATATATATTCCTCAACTTCATATATATATATATATTAACAGGGGGCCATATCAATTTGAGTTGAACGGGTATCCACTCAACATGGTAAACAAAATCGTCAATTTCAATTTTCTTGGCTTAAGTATTTCATATTAAAAGATAGTGCAACTTATTTTCCACTCTATCTTTTTGATAATAATTCATCTACGCATTCTACATTTACTTGTGGTGGGTTGGAAGAGAAATTGATTGTGAAAAAATTTGTCCATTTTATGTATCATGAAGGGGATCATGATTCTTTATAAAATATTGCTATGCAAAAATAGAGTTACTTAAAGGGATCCATATCCATATCAATCATTAATACTATTAATCGTGGTAATTTTATTGAATTAATAGAATTATTGGCATCAATGAATTTTGAAATTGATAAAGTTGTTTTCGATAATAAATTACCATGTACATACACTCAAGATTCAAAAAGAGTTATTGCATATTTTCTAATAAAATACGAGAAAAGATTCAGAAAGAAGTTGTGGTTGCTAAATTTTGTATTCTTGTCGATAAGGCACTTGATGATTTTCATAAGAAATAAATGACTATTAGTTTGAGATATGCTGATTGTGATGTCTTTATTTAGGAACGATTTTTTGAAATTGTGAAAGTTGGAAGAAACTAAATCCTTGACTCTAAAACAAGAGCTATGTAATGTATTTACTCAATACAATCTCTTAGTGCAGAATTTACAGGTCAAGGTTTGATGGTGCTAGCAATATGGCGGGTGAATAGAATGGGTTATAGACATTGTTTCTTAATGATTATCAATATGCATATGGATTACAACTTACATTAGTTATATCATCTAAAGAAGTTCATGAGGTATTGCTGTCAATAGCCATTGTCTCCAACTCCTCAATAGGTTGTGTAATATTTTGGCTTCCCTCGTAAGCTTTTTATCCTTGAGTCGTAGTTTTTCTGTAATTATACAGTAATTCTTTTTTAAAGTTATTAGAGTTATTAAAACGGGTTCGGTTCGACGGGTCGATCCGTTTAACCCATAAAATAAACGGATTAGGGTCCATGATTTTTGATCCGCGGGTTAAACGGGTCGATTCTTTTAACCCGTGAATAAAAGGGTTCAAACTTATTTAACCCGCGGGTTAAACGGATTGGCCCGATTATAATAATTAAATATTTCAAAATATTTTTTTAATTAAATATTTATTATATATTTATAATAATAATATTTTAATTTTAAAAAATTAAATTAAAAATATTTATAATGCTTTTTATTTTTTATTAATTTTTTAATTTTTTTAAAAAATTATAATTATTTATTATTTAATTAATTAATTTACTTATTTAATATAAACATACTGATCCGTTTAATTTGATAATTCAACAAATTGAATTAGGGTTAAAAATATCATTCCGTTATTAAATAAACTAATTCAATCTCATCCGTTTAAATATTTAATTCAAAATAATTTGACCCGATTAAATCCGATGAGATCCGTTTAACGCCCTAATGACCATTGGTGAATGCCGTACCGAGGAGCCTAGATACACGTGGAAGCTAACAAAGAGAAACGTTTCCTCACAAATTTCTTCATAATAGAGAAGACTGGTCCTTAATTTAAACAAGCAAATAGCAAAAGCATAAATGCTCTCATTAATGAGTTTGCTCTGCATAATTTCTTCGTTCATTTATTCTCAACGAGTAAAATAATTTCATTTAATGCACCACCACTAACGACATTAAATTCTCATACAGAGATATTGAAAAGTCAATGTCATCAAGATCGTACTGTAATAGTTAAGAAATGAAAAAAATATATATTCACCCTCAATATATAAAAAATTATATTCTCTTATAAATATTTATTTTTATTTTTTAATCATATCCGTTTAATCCTTCTCCTCCAAAGTTTTAACTTAATTTGAGAGCCAAATACGGTAGATCATCGAATCACTAATATATGACACTTAAAGATACTGAATGCTTATTAACTGAGTTTTGATTGTTTATAAAATTAAATATAAAGTATAATAATTACATTACTTAATTTTTTTGTTCATAAACTTTATTTAATAATTAAATTTAATATTTAAAATATTTAAATAATATATAAAAAAATTTTAAATTTTAATTTAACGAAAAGAATAAATCTAAATTATATTAGTTTAACAAGAGGAAGTTGAATAAATTCTACTCTATTAATTTGTATCAATTAGTTGATATTAGTCTCATTAATTAATTGACCCATTAGATAATTGAATTAATAATTGAGTTGGTTTAAACTGATTAATTCAAGTTATTAGGAAAGAGGGCAAACAAGTTTTGACGTATTCTAACCACTAAATTAACTAAAAAAAGATAAACATTATTGTGTGTATATATATATATATATTTATTGTTGTTGATGTTGAAAAAGGGTATAAATATTAGTTTATAGAATTGAAGGAGTGAAATTCTGTTTTCTATATATATCGGGGATAAATATGTTATTTTCTCCTGAGAAAATTTGATCAGGGTCAGATCGTCATTTTCCTCTGAAATTAATGGAGTCTCATATGGGAGCGTCGGCGTCTGCATCAGCTGTGGTTATTAGTAATTAATTCATCTTAACTTTCTCGGAGGAAAGATTTTATATATATTTACCTTTCCTGCTTTCCTACGCTTCTTGAAGCATTTTTATTTTCCTTGTTTCGGAAAACAGGAGGATCTCAAATGGCACCAGATGTTAGTTCAGAAATTTTTATTACCAAGGACTTGCTCGGAGGGCTATCTCAGGTTCTGTATCTTCTCCTTTTCTTCGTTAATAAATACAACAGAGAATTTATTTTTTTATTTTTTCTTAAATGTTCATCCTGTTTGAAATATTTAATCTTCAGATTTTTACCAGAAAATATTCTCTTTTTTAATTATCCCTGTCTGTTCTTATTCAAAACTCTTCTTACAAAGCTTTAAATCCATTTGAATTCAGTTTTTAATTATGTATTTATGTTGCAGCAACAGCAGCAAGAAAAAGTCAGCCATGAGAGATGCAGCTCACCAAATTCACCATTATCATCGTTATCATCAGAAAACAAGCAGAAGAATGAGCAGTTTCAAGCAAACCCAGAAACAGATTTTCACGAACTGAATCTAAACCTAAGTCATGATTCATTTTTATCATCAACAACAACCCCACAGATGAATCAGCTCTTTGAAGAAACTTGCTTAGATTTAAAGCTTCAATCCTCAATCCATTACCAGAGCGTTTGTACGTTAGATAAGGTTAAATCTGCTCTACAAAGAGCAGAGAAAGAGACGTCGAAAAAGAGAACGTCGCCGGTTCCGGTACCGTTGGGCTCTAATCCTCCGTCATCGTCAGCGATGTTTGCCGCCTGCTGCCCTGGTTGCCTGCTTTATGTGATAACGTTGAAGACAAACCCTAAGTGCCCTCGCTGTAATTCTACTGTTCCTTCTCCTTTGCTTGGGAAGAAGGCCAAAATCGATCTCAATGCCTCAGTTTAGGAGGCGGCAAAAACTCTCTGCATAATTCTTACATGTACTTTTTGTTGTTGTAAATGAAAGCATAGGTATTTTATTTTTCATTTTTTTTCTGTTTTGGGTTAAAATTGAGTTGGATGATGATTTTATATTTCACAAATGTTACAAATGGATATGATTGTATTTTAAGGCTTTTGATCTTTGCTTAAAAGAAATTATACCTATATTTATTTCCTAAATTATCATGGGAGTAATTCAAAATTTAAATTCTTTCTTATCATTTAAAAATATTTTATCAGTTAAATTATTTAATTATTTATGTATATATATATATTAAATTGTTTATATATATAAACAATTTAATTACTAATTATTATTTATAATATATATTACTAATTACTATATATATATAAACAATTTAATTGTTTATAAATAATTAGAGGTGTCTAACGGGCCCGATCCGGCGGGTTCGGGCCGGGTCGACGGGTCGGGGGGAGCGGAACCGGACCGGCCCGGGAACAGTAACGGGCCGGGCCGGGCCGGGCCGACGGTTCAGGAAGAGTGGAACCGACCCGGCCCGTATCGGGAACAGTAACAGGCGGTTCCGGGCCGGTTCCGGTTCGTCAGACGGTTCCGGTCCGGTTTCCGACCGTCACCGCCGCCTACGCCGTCGTCTCCGCCGCCACCACCGCC
>JAVXUL010000008.1:1933842-1956036 GCA_035590515.1 Trichilia minutiflora | reverse complement strand
GTCTTGTTATTTTGTTTTGTTATTTAGTTGTTTAAAATCTCTTTTGTTAATTTCCTGGGAATATTTTCCCAACATACCATATATAAAACCACACATTAACCCGATTTTTTATGAGTTCATTTCATAAAATTTATATTATATTTTAATTTTTTCAGTTTAATTATTTACTATCACGATTAATTTATTTTAAATAAACAAGGAAATGATAAGATAATTTCATACAAAACTTTCTTACACTTAAACATTTGAAGTAAAAGAATTAAAAATAGATCTCCACTATATATTTCTGCTCAGAAAGTATAATCAAAATGGAAATCATCATATCCTTCAACTATCATACTTAACTTTTTGTGGGGTTTGCGATCTTCGTGCTATGATCCACCGAAAGCTAAATTTTAATCACATGTGGAACACAACTACCGCCTTTATAGCTTAGTGGAAACCATAAAATTAATGGAAGAGATAGCCACATTTTGATTGAGATATGGCAATGGTACCACTTTAATAGTTCAAACTCTTCCCTCTCTTGTAAATATCTTACCATTGTTATCTATTTTTTTTTGGTGGTGGTTCGATTATTGCACTTCTTTCATAATTTGGTCATTCTTTCATTCTGTTCACAATGAAAGCTGATGTTTTCCAATTTTCGGAAGCAAAAATTGCCCATCATTTCATTCATTCAATAGACCCGTCAGAAAGATTTTGATAGGAATCTACTACAACTAGATTTTAAATCGTTTTAATGAACTAACCTAACTCCACTTAGTGGAGTAGTATTTACTTAAATGTTTAACCTTAATACAAGAGTTTATATAATTGAATTTAAAATAAAAGAAAATAAAGAGTTTGGATAATAGTATTTTAGATGTTCATCAAATGTAATTAAATAGAGACATTAAAGAATTGCGTTTTGTGATTCAAAAATGAAAAAATAAAATGACATTTTATAAGCTTTCAACGTATTCGAAATATAATTAAATTTCATTGCTTGGCAAAATATCTATCTTATTGTGTATTTTTCAACAACCCTGTAGTCTTTTTTTATTTTTTAATTTTTTTTATTTTCGGAAAAAATAATCAATCTTGTATACTCATTCTCATACACACTAAAATGTAAACTACACGTGTTAGCTAATACTTCAATTTCAACATCAACCCAACAAATTAATTGATAGATCTTAGATATAGATTGGTCCAATCTTTCATAATAGCTAGTACAAAACTTCACATGCATTACCTCTGATTTTTCTTTTGTCACTGTCACAGATCAATCCATTAGTTACCAAGCATTGTTTTCCAACTGAAGCCAACACAACGAAAATCACGTTCACCAAAGGGGACCAAGTAACTTATATTTCATCAAGAAACTTCAAACGTGTGGACTCTTATCTCTCTATATCTCGATCAATCTCACCCCACCGTTTCAATTGGATACATACTTCAATTCATACCTGTAATCTAGTATTCTCTTTAATTTCCTCCTCGTATATTTGACACAAAATACTGAATTCCCTCAATCTCTTCTCTCTGGTATTTCTCTTTCTCTTTGTCTCTCCCTCTCATCAAACAAAAGAAAAAGAAATCATAATTCCTTGATTAATTATCTAGAGAGAAAAAGAAGAAGAGTTAGCCCATCGATGGCTTCTCAGCTTTTATCTTTCAGCAGCCCCAAGTTCATCCTTCCACCTATTTCTCAAGTTATTCTCTTGAACAGATACTACAACAACAAAAGCAAAAGTAGTTCCCTCTTTCAAAACAAATCCTTTAATATTTCATCAGTAAACCCTAAAACACTCATCAAATGTTCATCTGTTTCTAACTTAAGTCCTCCTCAGCTAGACGAAAGCCTAGGTTTTCAGGAAGAAGAAAAACTATTATGCGATATATGGGAGAAAATCCAGGGATGCTATGATTGGGAAGGATTGCTAGACCCCATGAATTCCCTTCTCCGGAAAGAAATCATTCGGTATGGTGAATTTTCTCAAGCTTGCTATGATTCATTCGACTTTGATCCTCATTCCAAGTACTGCGGTACATGCAAATATCAAGGAGCTCATTTCTTCGAAAGGCTTGACATGGCTGATTATGGCTACCAAATTAGCAGGTATCTCTACGCAACTTCAAACATTAATCTTCCAAATTTCTTCCAGAAATCAAGGCTAAGCAGTGTGTGGAGCACGCATGCAAACTGGATGGGTTACATCGCTGTAGCGACTAATGAAGAGGAGATCAAACGGCTGGGAAGAAGAGATATAGTTGTTGCATGGAGGGGTACAGTCACATATCTTGAATGGATTTATGATCTCAAAGATATTCTTCATCCAGCAAAGTTTTCTGACGACCGTTCAATCAAAATCGAGTTAGGGTTTCATGATTTATACACCAAGAAAGAAGATAATTGTAAGTTTTGCTCATTTTCGGCTCGTGAACAAATATTAGCCGAAATCAAGCGGCTTCTCGAGTACTACGAGGGAGAAGAAATTAGTATAACATTCACAGGCCACAGCCTTGGAGCAGCTTTGGCTATAATTAGTGCATATGATGTGGCAGAGTTGGGATTAAACATCATAAACGATGGCACATCCATGACTAAAATTCCGATCACCGTTTACTCTTTCGCCGGGCCACGAGTCGGAAACCTGAAGTTCAAGGAACGGTGTGATGAACTTGGAATTAAAGTTCTAAGAGTTGTTAATGTTCATGATAAAGTACCAACAGTTCCTGGAATTTTTGCCAATGAGAAACTCCAATTTCAGAAATACTTAGAAGAAACTACAAGTTTTCCATGGAGTTATGCACATCTGGGCGTTGAATTAGCTTTGGATCACACAAATAGTCCATTTTTAAAAGAGACCAAAGATTTTGCTTGTGCACACAATCTTGAAGCTCTTTTGCATTTACTCGATGGATACCATGGAAAGGATAAGGAGTTTAGCTTGGCAACTAAGAGAGATATTGCTCTGGTTAACAAGTGTTGTGATTTCCTGAAGAGTGAATACGGAGTTCCAGCGCATTGGCGTCAGGATGAGAACAAAGGAATGGTGAGAAACAGCGATGGGAAATGGGTATTGCCTGAAAGGCCAAGAGTTGAGGCGGCACACCCGGATGATGTTGCGCATCACCTTCGAAAAGTACTCAATAGAGCCAAAACAGTGCTCAATCAAGTCGATAGTTCTTCTCGATTGGAAGCAATTTAGTGCATTAGCTAGTAATGAATAAATGGATATTGAATTACCAAGAGGCTGTAAAAAAGTTTGGTGTGTTTATGATATCTACTGTGTTTATACATTTTTTAATATGTCCTTTTTGATATTATGAAAGTATAAATCAAATTTGTTCAAAAATATTTTTAAAAAAAGAAAAAAATTAAATAGAAAAGTAGAGGCTTATTCCCAAATAAAAAAAACAATAATAGATTGAAAACTAATAATAAAATATAAATAGATTAGAAGGAACTTATAGTGAGAAAAATTTCGCCAATATTCTTTAAAGAGAGTTTTAAATTATAGAACCTTCTCCTTTATTGAAGTAAGATAAAAAAGAAAAAAAAGAAAAAAAGGTTGTGCAACAATACATACAATATTTACATTTTCTTTTGAAAAATTTTTAAATATAATTTTTAACTCTTTTATTATAATTTTATTTTTTAATTTATAAAAATACACACAAAAAAAATAAAAATTAGAGGAAAAAACTTAAGAATTACAATAAAAGGTTAAAAATTATATATATAAAAAAAAAGATTGAAACAATTGTATCTACAGTTAATTCAATTCATCGCTAACTACTCCGACATATTGGTTGAAAACGAATGATGATTGTACAAGCGAAATCTGGCATAGTCTCACAATATAATTGATGATAACAAGTTATGATGGTGGTGTTGAGATATAATATATGTAACAAAAAGTGATGCTAAGCACGTAAATTTGTTATACAAAATTTTTATACTAATTAATATGATAATATTTTAATTATAATGTATGTTATATTTTAAAAAAAAATAAAAGATTTATATAAGATATTAAAAATATTTTTATTATATTTATTGACGCGAGAAAATATCCCACGTCAATTTGATGAATATTTATTACACGGAAAAAATTATTATTTTCTTATTTATTTATTTTTTTAGACGAGGAAATTCACGTATTTAATTATTATTGTACCGTCCAGTCGGATATGGGATGAGGTCACACTTTTTTAGGATGTGTACAGTATAAGTGCAGATCAAGAGACAACCAATCTTAATCGATGAGATGCATTTGTAGGGATCACTCGTAATGATACCAAATACGCGAATGAAAATTCCAACTGTCCCAAACTCTTACAAAAAATGATAATATGAAAAATCATAAATAGGACCATAACACAAACACATATCAATTTTTTATGCCCAACACCATCAAACTACACCCCTTCTGGACGGAGAAAACTATTATATAAAATCTAAATTATGAAAACATGCTTTCACACAATTTCAAATTTAATAAAGTAACCAAATAACGGATACGCAAGATATACACACAAGTTATCAAATATTAAAAAAATTATCAAAGAAAGAGTGTAGAGCAGTGTCATAGATCTGAGATTGAACATTAATTAATTTCGAGGCTGAACGATTTACTATAGTAGAACTTCTATTCACGAGCATGGAAAATATTGTTTATAAGACTGAAAAATATTGCTCACAAACATAAAAAATACTATTTATGAAGCGACAAAGAATATTACGAGGATAAAAGCTGTGAAGTATGGTTAAGCGTTTTGTAGGTGAAAATAGGAATTGGGTCAACCGTATGCTAGAGAATTAAAGAAGTTAGAGAAAGTTGAATAATTCATTTGAATAAATGTGCTTACAAATTAAGTTAGGAAGCCTGTAAAAATGCAGTTGAACAAAATTAGATTTAGTTCGAACAAAACTGAAAACTAAGAATTCGTTTAAATAAATCGAACAATTAGAACAAATTCATTTGAATTAATAGTATAAATTTTTATTGACTTCGTCTGAATTCTAATATGTTTAGAAACTACTCGTATAAATAAAAGTGTTTTGGCTTCCGGATTAAAGCTAGCAAGGAGAGAGCACGAAATAGAGAAAGAATGGATATTAAAAGAAGTTGTTCTTATATTTTTCTAAACCGTAGTGATCTCTAGTAATAATATAATCTTTCTTCTCTTAATTATTGGTTTCTTGTGCTTGATTGCTTGTTTTTTGTGGTTTAAGTTTCTAATTATTGAGTTAATGTTCTTTTAATTATTCTTAGTGTTGTTTTTTGATTTATAAATTAGTTCTTATTTTCAACAAGTGGTATTGGAGCTTTAAGAAGGATAATTGAAGAAGAAGAATGGGGAGCACTAAGTTCTCTATCGAGAAGATTTTTAAGGAAGAGGACTTCAGTATTTGAGAGCTAAAGATGAATACATTGCTATGAGAACTAAAGATGAATATATACATTGCTAGAACATAAAGGATTGGATATGGCCTTTGATGAAGATGGATTCCAGATTAAAGAAAAGAATATTCTAAAAAAAAAAAAAATATTCTAAGTTCAAAATCAAGGAAACCAAAGGAAGGCAAGGAGTGTCATTATGTTGTCCTTAATAAATAATATCTTAAGAGAAGTATTTAAGGAGACAATGGTAAAGGGAATTTTGCGGAAACTAGAGGACAAGTGGTACTAAGTTAAATCCACCACAAAGAGACTCTACTTAAAGAAGAAGTATATACATTCTATCTTAAAGAAGGAGGTTATGTAAAAGAACATCTAAATAGGGTCAATAAGATAATTTTGGATCTTAAAATGGTATATGCATATTATGCCCATAATACTAAGGGATTATGCCCATAATACTAAGATAATAAGAACGATGGCATGCATAGAAATTCTTGAGAGATTTATTAGATTATGCTCATAATACTAAGGGACGGGTTTCACAAGGAGTATAAAATATATTTTTTTTAAAATTATTTTAGAATTATGAAAAAACCTTGTACATTAATTGAATAGTTATTATAGAGGTTAATCCCACTGAACCACCAAAATATAAATTGACTAGCATTTGAATAGCTAGCTGTTTTAATAAATCAATATTGCAAATGTAGTAACTTGAGTTTGAACTTTGCAGGAAGTATCATTGTAGCCGCTTTATTGATAAAGTGACTAGGATTGAGTAGAAATAATCATACGAGCTCTAATTAGTGGGTATATATATTCTAGATATTAATTATATCTCTTTTAGGGTGTATCTTGGTTTTTATATATAATTCACTAGAGCTTAAGAAGGAAATTAACACATCGAAGTTCATGTTGTATTTGAAGTTAAATTATGTAAGATGTTTTTATAATTATTATAACCTTATTTAAATTTAAAATGTCACGATTAGAGTATCTAATAAATACTCAAATAGTTTTCAATTAATTTTAAAAATAATATTAAATGTTGTGAAACTTTTTTCACCAATAATAACAAATTACAGTGTGAATGATTAAGCTAACAAATCACATTAAGTAAATTCTTAAAAAAAAACTATATAAATTACAAATTGTTATACTTAAAACTGAATAAAATCAAATCTCAGTCAATAATTATTCATGTCTTCAGACACTACCAATTAATTAATATTTAACTATTTTAAAAAATTATGCATATGTCTTTGAACATTACCAATTAATTTATATTTTATTATTTAAAAAAATAATACAAAATAAAGTATTGAAAAATAAAAAAAAATAAATTTAAGAGAGAGAATCTTAATTATATGAGGAAGATTACCTTAAAAACTTTACCTATTCCCATATCAAATATGGTATATGAAAATTTATAACCTTAAAAACTTTCTCCATTTTTATATATAACCAAAGTGGGACATGGGAATGAGCACAAAAAAGAAAAAACACCACTATGTATATAAACTTAATTTCAATGTATACATTTCTCTTCTACCCAATTTCACCAGCTAGCGAAATTAAAGAGAAAGTCAAACCGACACTTTTTTTTCTACACTGAACGTTTTACGTGAGATAATTATTGTCAATCACCATATATCAATGTTACGTTTGATTCTAATCTTCGTCAAATCCCTAATTTTAAAGTTGGTATAATCCTAAATGTTTAACTAATTTTGTGTATATATATATATATATATATGTTAATATGGCATTGGAATCTTATATATATTTGTGAAAAATGTTTTTACATGTGTATAAGTTTAGAAATTCTTTAAATATCACAATCATGTACTAGTCATGATGAAGATGATGATGTTACAGAATACCTAACAATCATCTTGATCATAATATCTATCAATTATTAACAAATTATATACAAGGTTCATTATCCCCATATCTTTTGTTTTTATTAACGAAATTTTCTCATACCATTAGACTTCTTTTTTTTTTCTTTTTCTAAAAAAAATCTAGAACTCATTATAAGATAAAATTCAAAATCAATCCCTTGAATACACTAATTTTTCAATGATTTGTTGTAATTTTAAAATTTTTTTGTTATATTTTTTAAGTTTCTTTAATGTAATGCTTAAGTTGATAGATATAATAATAAATTGGGTATGTGCAATAAAAATGAAATACTACAAAAAATAAATAAATAAATTCATATGATACAGTAGAATGCACCCAAACTCTGGCCTAGAATAATCTAGACAAATAATTCACAGTTGAGTTCATACGACGACTAAATATAGAATCTCAAAATGTTCTATTATAATTTTTTTTTAATTTTTATTATATTTTTCAAGTTTTTTAAATGTATAGTTAAGTTGATATATATAGCTATAAATTTGGATATAACTATGTATCAAAACTCTTGGTCCATAGAATAATCAAGCAAATTAAAAAAAGAGAAAGAAAGAAAGAAAGAAAGGAATCAGCTGAGCACGTCAATATATAAGCAGAATCCTGTCTTCTTATCCCTCCTTTTTACTGACAACGCTTGCAACTGTAGCAATATTGGCTCAAGCATTTTGGATTTACACGTCTTGAAACAAATAACTATTGTTGCGACCTGTTGTCCTCCACTATAAGAGAATTCCCATTATTCAACTTTTTGATTATTATCCTTTTGTGTGTGCGGATGACAGAGGAAGACGAAGAAATTTCTTTTTGTCCTCTTCATCTCAGTTGTCAATTATCCGGTTTCCCCACTTTGTTTCATTTGGCCATGGCCATATATATGATCTCCTCCACTCTTCAAAAAATAGTGACACACACACACACAATATGTGGAAGGTTGCTCTCCTTTCAAATTTTTATATGGTTGAATTTTCAGCATTGATTTTTCAAATCTCTTTTTATTATAGGTATAGCTATTGTGAAGGTAATTAAGCTATAAATTCACTTGGTTGGATGTTGTTTCTTCTTAGATTCAAGTAGTTATTTTAAAAGAGAGAGAGAGAGAGAGAGAGAGAGAGAGAGAGAGTTTTTCTTGATTATAAATTTTCCCTCTATTGTTTAACTTGCTTGTTGGGTTAGTTCATGCAACTTTTTCTTTAAATAATTTTTTTGGCTTTTTTGGACTTTCAATCTTAAAACAAAATACATGGACCATATGAGTATAAAATATTTTTCAAAACAATTATATTAGAATTATGGAAAACTTTTGTACATTAATTTCATATTTATTATGGTGGTTGATCCCACTGAACCACCATAATATAAATTGACTAGCATTTCACTATCTACATGTTTTAATCAATCAATTTTCCAAATGTAATAATGTGAGTTTGAACTTTGAAGGAAGTATTATTATAGCCACTTTATTGATAAAGTGACTAGGATTGAGTAGGAATAATCATGTGAGCTCTAATTGGTGGGCATTTATTCTAATTCTTAATTATATCCCATTTAAAGGTGTATCTTGGTTTTTATGTATAATTTACTAGAGCTTAAGAAAGAAATTAAGATATTGATGAATTTCGTGTTGTTTTTGAAGTTAAATTATAACCTTATTTAAATTTAAAATATCACAATTAGAGTATCTAATAAATACTTAGATAGTTTTACAATTAATTTTAAAAATAGTATTAAGTATTGTGAAACTTGGGTAATTTTCCACCATTAATGATAATAAATTAAAGTGTGAATGATTATACTGACAAATTACACTAAATAAATTCTCAGAAAAAACAGGAAAAATTATAAATTATCCCACTTAGTAAAACTTAGTAAAATTCAATCTCAATCAATTATGTGCATATGTCTAGGAATACTATAAATTAATTAATATTTTACTATTTTAAAAAAAAATCCAATCTCAGTCAATTATGCATATGTCTTCAGACACTATCAATTAATTAATATTTTACTATTTTAAAAAATTATGCTTATGTCTTTGCATACTACCAATTAATTAATATTTTAATATTTTCAAAAAAATAAAACAAAGTAAAGTATTAAAAAAAATTAGAAAGAATTATTATGGGAGGAAGGTTACTTTTGTAGCCTTTAAAATGTTCTCTTCTCTATTCTCATATCTAACATGGGGTATAAAAATTTATAATCTTAAAAACTTTCGCCATTTTTATATATAACCAATATGGAATATGGGAAATGGGCAAAAAAACACGCCACCATTAAATATATAAACTTAATTAGATTGTATACATTTCTCTGCGACCCAATGTCACCGACTAGCAAAATTGACGAGAAAGTCAAAACGACACTGTTTTTTTTGGATATTGAAAAGCCTATTTAATAATTGATAAAATGTAAGTTGCTTTAATAGTTGATAAGTAAAAATAAAGACAATTTCGATTGTGCGAATAAACCCTGCGTGCCTTTTGTAATAAGTCACCTTGATCAAGTGCTTAATTATTTACAGTGCTTTGATTTGGAGAAGGTGATTGTTCATTCATCTTCAACATTGCATTGTTACCCCCCCTATCTCGCCCTCTCCCCCCACCACCCACACCCACACCCACACCCACGCACAAAAGAGAGTGCATTCCAAAATGTTGGCCACAAATGGGGCATTAAAAAATATTGTTTATTTTTAGTGAATAGATTTAAAATGAAAATATTAAAATATGATTTATTTTTTCATAAATTTTTTTAAAGACGAAATGAGCACTCACTTCTCTGTGACCATTTTTGTTGTGTAGTTTTAACTTGGTCATAAATCATATGATGGTCCATATTGTATGGTGGTCACAATTTTGATTCCATATTTACTAGCAAACAATAGCTAGCTTAAATTGAATGAAAATTATTTGATTTTATAGATCTTAATAATGCTGAAAAAGACTTTAATTGACCCTAATGGATGATGATAAATTATAAATGATGGATCATGCAAATGATTAATCATGATAATTTTTGCTTTCTTAGTAATTAATTATTATAAAAATAATGAAATCCCTAAATCTAATTAAGAAAACCCACCTATTTCCTTGGATTTATGTTATTTTTTGTATCTCATGGATTACATTATTTTTATATTTTCATAAGTTTCCAAATATGAGGTATTATAAACCTCACATTTAATATTATAAATTTATGAATAATATTGCTTATTTTAAAATTTTCATCTTAAAATATATCAGTTAAAGAGTCAAAGATTATAATAGAAAAAATAAAAAATTATACAGCATATATGTGTTCATCAAAGCATGACAGTAACTTAATAGCCGAATTTTGGGGGACATTAAAAAAAAAAATTGGGACCCAACCATTAGCCCAATACCTATCCCAACAGGCCCAAAGTTATAAACTTACAAAATATTAAATTTGAAGCAAACCCATATCCGTTAAACGGATCAATGAAAGACGTATTTTATTTTTAGGTTGTACTTACTATTTTAACTCTTATTTAATAAATTTTATAAAAATATAAAAAATTATATTTATTTAATTTTTATATTAATAAAGTTCAAATTTTATAATCATAATAAATTTTTTAGAATTGAAAAAAGAAATTAGAAGAAATTATGACCTTTTAGTAACGTAAACAAAGAGAAAGAATTAAAAAAAGAATTTTTTTTTTGAAATTTTCTAGCTAAGGCTCAAAATGAAAATTTTATTTTAAAATAAAATATTTTTCTAATAATATATCATTAAATAATGAATAAAAATGTATCAAGGTCCTTTTTTTAATAATTAAATTTAATTTTTTTTTATAACCCAAGTGTTCGGGCCAACTTATGCGCACCTAGACTAATCTTGGGGAGGACTAGCACAGCATCCCACCACCGCGACCCCCTCTTAAATTGCAGGGTATCTCAGGAATCGAACCCCAGACCGTGCGCCTAACCACATAGTCCAGAACTCATCCTTATCAACGAGACTAATCACAGGTGGGTTAAATTTATTTTATTCACCGCTATTTAACAAAATGATGATAGCCACCTTTTTATTTTTAATAAAATCAACAGTTTAATTCTCTCTTATAACTAGTGAAAATATCTCTATATTTTAGAATTAATCTTCAAACTCAACTCTAATTGAACTTATTGATTATGAAGATTACATTAAAAATTATATAAAATAACATAATTAAATTTGATCACGTGGGATCTTGATAAACCTTTAATTAAAATATAATATTATATATTAAAAAAAATGATGGTGGTGGGTTTAGGCGTAGATGGCAAAGTGAAGCCAAACTACTTCTTTGAAATATAAGTCCATCCAACAAATTTAAAAAAAATAAAAATTCTTTTGAATGCATTTATGTTGTTGATTAAAATTTTCTTTTTAACATTTTAATGGGCTTCTAGGCATCAACGATCAATGGGAATGAATTGATGAATCAATCGATGGCAAAACGGCAACCCATTTTGTCTTTGTCTAAAATATCTTATTTAAAATTTAAAAAAAAAATTGTTAGGTATATATCATTAGGGCTTCCAAAGCTTTTGGAATGATGTTTTTAGAGTTCCTGTCCTTTGGCCTACATGTCATCGAATACTATAATATAATATCATTTTCAGATTGGATTGTGAATACTTTTAAAGATGTAAATTTTCTTTTACAAGTTGTTATTATGTACTAATTAATGTAATATAATATAATAAAATTAATTAATAAAATTATAAAAATAAATAATATCAATCTAATATGAATAATTTTATGAAAGGAAGAAGAGGTTAGGAAGATGATGACACCGATTTGGAAGAGAGGAAGGAGAGTTTGAGAGGAAAATAAACTTTTAAAATTGCATGAAGTTTTATTAAATATATTATTAACTTATATAGACTTACAGAATAAATAAACTAAATCACGAACACGAAAATAACGTAACATTATTGGATTCTCACCCATGCACTTTATTTTTTATGAAAGTCACGTAATATGTTAGATAACTTGTCCGCATAGCACATGCAGTTATATGGGCACATATCACAATCATATAAAAATTAATATTATCATATCATATAAATTTATATATAATATTTTAAAAAAAACTATATTTCTAATATTATTTTATATTATATAATTTGAAAATTTTAATTTTTTTTTTCAATGTGACTTGCTTTCAACGACTTCATTCTTAATATCGTAAGAACAAAAGAAATACTTTTTGGTGGGACGGGTGGGTGGGTAGGTAATGTTCTTTGTCAAATCTATTATTTTCCTCAATATAGAACGAGAAATTTAGGCAATATGTGGGATGAAATTAGGGTTAAAATTTAACCCCAACAAAATAAGGAAAAACATAGAAACCTACAATGATGAGAAAATTTAGATTATTATCATGAAATGGGTATTAAAATTTGTTATGTATTGATAATTGTATTGATTCTAAAAATTTTTAGATTAAAGTAAATTTGAACAGATATATGTTGGATTGCTGTGAAATTTAAGTTTAAATGGATCCAAATCCAAAGCGACAATGTCGATCCTTTAATATTTTAAGGTTAAATGCATTATTTTGAAACATATGTAAATGCAAACCTTGTAAAACTTATTCAATAAATTTTAAATTGTTTTGGATTTATTCATATTTTATACAAATATAAGATACCTACAACAACCATTATATATAGTTAAAATTTGATTTTTTTAATCTCGTTGAATTGTGTTTAATGATGATTGTAACGTTTTTCTAGCAATAAGGGACATCTATTTAAGGGCAAAATATGGCCGAAAATTCAGGTTATTGTCATCATTTTCATTGACATCTTTCTCATGGTTCATATAACCTTATGTAATCTTAGTAGTAGCTTCCTCTTTTTTCTTTTTCTTGGAAAATATTTTTTTTTTGTTAATTAAAAAATAAGAATATTATTATGAATTATTTTTAAAAATATTATATTTACATATTAAATAAATAAATCAAACACATCATATGATTTAGATTTGTATGAATTTGACTAGCTTCTCTTCTTTTCTTCTTCTTTTTTTAATTATAAAGACTTAATTTATTCAATTTATTATGCTTGTTAAATTAGGTCTGACTTCTATATGAATTTTGAAGGTAACATTTATTATTGATATAAAAAGGTCTGATAATATTAATAATATATTTATATTATTTTTTAAACAGATAAATAATCATTAATATTTTTAAATTATACAAACTTTCATAGGATATCGACACTTTTATATATATAAAAATAAACATATGTTTTTATTATTATTGAAAAATAGTTACAAATGCCCGAAATTATAAACAATAATTATTCTTTATATGGTTATTTATAAAAAAATAATAAATAAAAAAATAAAGCCTAAAATAAAGTAGGTATTATTTAAAATAACATAAAAGCTAATAATTTTTTTTTTATAAAATGGGAATTGGATGCTTCGTTGAATATATATATATATTTGTTTTGTTTATCAAAAATTAGAAGGGCAGATGGCTTGAATGAGAGCTCAAAGTCAAATTCTTAGGGTACAAAAGAATATTCCGAAATGTATAGGTCCAAGCATTTAAATTATCAAATAATAAGGGGCCAAAATGAAAATATGTTTACTGTGTGCTAATGAAACGTGTATTTTGACCAATCCGCCAATGTACCAGACAGATTCATTACTTTCTCACGCGCGTCCCAGAGCGTAAGTAACACTTTCTGACCCTAGAGTGAAAAATGATTTTTTACTATAGTTAAATTATTATTTATAGGACTATAATTTTAAACATACTAATAAAAAATAATTGAATAATATTATTAATTCAAAAATTTTAGTCAAAAAATATGAATATAATAAATGAAGTGACAAACATCTACAAATAATAAATTTTTTAATTTAAAAATTATTAGTTATATTTTTTTAATTTTTTTTAAATAACTTAGATTATTTGATTTTTATCTGATCCATGGGTTTAATCTAACTAATTTTTAAGAATATTAAATAAATATATTATTATTCAAATATCTCACTTAAATTATGAATAATTGATTAGAATCGAATTCAAGACGTACGTTCAAAATACATATTTCAGGTTCAATCTATCATTAATAGATGGTATCTGTGAATGATTATATTTTTAATTATTTAATAAATATTTTTTTATAAAAATTTGAATGATGTGTCAAGTGTGTAATTGTTCAAAAAATATTAAATTTTATATTAGGTATGTAATTGCTCAAAAAAAATTAAATTTTATCTCTTGTTATTATTTAAAATCATGAAATGACAAAACTAAACTTTCTAATTTTATAATAAATATTTGATATATATTATAAAATAAAAAGTTTTAGTTTTTGTAATTTTTAAATTTATTGAAAATTTTGAATGTATTATTTTTAAAAAAATAAAAATTAAATAATTAATAAAAAAGTTAGAGAGTGATTACCCACAAGAATATTAGCGAGTAGGAAATCCATTTGAAGTATACACCAACCAAAAGTAAAAACCCTTGTGCATCAGCTGTAACCAGTAAGTAGGTCGTAACAATCGTTCCCACAATCAACGCCTACCAACACAACGGTAAACAAACTTTTGTCGTCAGAGAAAGAAACGGCAGAAGCAAACGAGGAAGACGACTGCTGACCACAGAGAAACGTAAACAGTTTGAACAGAAACAATGTCAATCACTGCTTGCTTCTTCGCTCCTTCTTTCTCCGTCCACAACAGCCCCATCAACACCCAGAAACTCAATCTCCAACGATCATTTCCTATTTCCATTGGCTTCTCACCCAACAATCTCTCACACCGCCGACAAAGCAACTCGCTTTTCCTGGCTTTCGCCACCTCTGGCGGTGATAACAACATCAGCAATAACAATAATGGGGGAAGTAATAATAATAATAACAATGGCGATGGCGGGAATAATGGGGATGGGGAGAATGCGGGGGACAAGAACAGGGAAGAGGCGATGATGGTGTTGGCCGAAGCGAAGAGATCGTTGGAGAGTTTGCCGAAGGACTTGGCGGTGGCGATCAAGGTTGGGAAGATTCCTGGGGCGGTTTTAACGAGGTATTTTGAGCTTGAGAAATCTGGGTTGGTCAGATGGTTGATGCGGTTTGGTGGGTTCAAGGAAAGATTATTGGCTGATGATCTTTTTCTTGCTAAAGTTTTCATGGAATGCGGCGTTGGCGTTTTCACCAAGGTGTGTTCTTATTTTTTTGAAGTTGTTTTATTTAGTGTTTATTGGATTAATCTGATAAGGAAAATGCTGGCCAAGTTTTGAAATTTTATGAAGATTTTATTGATAAAGGAGTAAAATCTGATTAATTCAGTGCAGCGTATAGGATAAATACTGTGTTTGAAGCCATCTGGCGCAACTGATTTAAATCCATTTTCATACTTTGAGACTTAATTTTGTTGTATTATTTATGAATTGAGTTAGAACATGTTTAGGAAAAGATTTGATGTTTTCAGAATTACCTTTCAAAGACATGTCTTGGTTATATTACAATTTTTTGGCTGGAACTCTGAATTATGTAAAACAAATTCTACAATAGCGGAATGGATTGAACCGAGAATGCTTTGAGAATGTCTTTTCCCTGTTGGAGATTAACTAATTATGTGAAATAAACTACAGATATTGATGAGAGACGATAATGTTTTATGGACTTTAATTAAGTTGGGGTGAGTTGGGCATGAGTGAGCAGAGTTTATGTGCTTGTATATGCCATAGTTGGGTTCTTAGCACATAAGTTTTTTCTACTGTCAATTAGTTCAGATTTCATGGTTATTAACCTGGAAAGACCAGTAAGACAACTTGTTTTGAGATGTGAAATTTATGAGATGCCTCAGTAAATTTGCCTTTTCTCATTGATTGGCAGACTGGCCAAGCTGGAACCTTTGTTTTGTTGGATACTCCACTATTATACATGACCTCGATAATTAGTCATTTCTCTTTCTGTTGGATTTTTTGTAGTTTATTCACAACATAAATTTCAACACATTATTTTTTCTTTCTGTTTTCAATTTGCCAGACTGCTGCAGAGTATGATCGGCGAAGAGAAAACTTTTTCAAGGAGATAGAAATTGTTTTTGCAGATGTGGTATGGTACTTTCCATTGATTATCATTTCTTATTTACTTGCAAGTTTGTTGTTTGGTTTTTCTGTGAGGTTTCTATTACTTAGCAGCAAGTATAACTCCACTTACGATTTTTAGTTCAGATATATTGCATGTTCTTTGGCAGTTGGGTTTCTCTGGATGCCATCTTTTCTGTTGAGATAAGAACAAGCATTTGGGTTTCTCTGGATGCCATTTTTTATGTCGGGATAAGATGATTTCTCTGATTGGTAGTAATTATAGTTGAATTAACTAAAAACATAGTAGATTTGCATATATTCTAAAATATTAGTATTGTATTTCTGAATATTAATTTATCATTATCTTTAGATTTGTCTGTAAGAGCATATTTTCCATTCTAAATTAATAACTAAATGGTTTTGAGAAATGATAAAGAAGTTTTTCAGGTGCAGTCCTAAAAATCTGTTTTGTTTCTTAGGAGTGGCTACAGTTTGTTAGTTGAACCAGGATTATCTTCTGTAAACTAAAATTGTAAAATAATCACAATTTTATTGTCTTCCCTGCAAAATCTATTTCTGAAGACCATTTTATGCGGATTGTTTGTTTATTACACTTTATGTTATCCCTATCATTTGAGTTTCCTATTCATTTTTCTCTTAGGTAATGGCCATAATTGCAGACTTCATGCTTGTTTATCTTCCTGCTCCTACTGTCGCTCTCCGATCGCCTATAGCCGTCAATGCTGGTCCTATATCCAAATTCTTCTACAACTGTCCTGATAATGCGTTTCAGGTTATGTATCATTCAGATCATGCATACCCTTTTTTATTTTATTTTATTTTTTAGCTACATCTCCTGAGAAAACAAACTACAGAGAGTTATCCGGTTTTTGAATTCTGTACAGGTGGCGCTTGCAGGAACTTCATATTCATTTTTGCACAGATTAGGTTCCATAGCGGTGAGGAGATATTCTAATCTGTTGCATATGTTTTGTTGGAGATTCTTAAATTTAGCATGAATATTAGACCTTATATTTTGTATTATCTATATCTGTTATGCAGCGTAATGGGGCAAAACTTTTTGCAGTTGGCACCACTTCATCGCTGGTATGTTATTATTTTTCTCTTAGTAGGTTTTTTTGATTAAACACTGGCTCCTTTTTCTTTACATTTTTTATTTCTCTTCATTGGACCATAGTTTGTGACCTAGAGAATGATTTTTATTATCAATAAGAAAAATATGCAGGCACATGACATGCTTTAAAGCAACAATTTAATTGAGATTTACTGGAAGCCATTTCGCATAAGTTCTTTTGTTGTACTTGAAATTGTCGATGTGCTTATCAACTTTTAACTCAAATGTTCCATTCCTATGTGTCTAAACTTGCACACATAGTTTTAAAAATGCAATCAGTCTGTATGTTTATCAAAGGTATAAAATAACTGGACTGGATGCAAAACTCTTTGAAGATCCACCTTAATTCAAGTCTTGTTAGTAGATGTATGTGCTTTATTTATGGCTTTGCGTTGATACAGAGATGATTACTTTGACTATAGCCAAAAGAAGATTTTATGTGCCAGAATCAGTGAAACAGATGTAATAAAAGAAAAGGGTTCTCTTCTTGTTAGATGGTTTTAACTTACAACTTTTAAATAGGGGATAATTAGTGAAAATCCATTTTATGCTTCAGAATTATAAATAACCCATTGGATTTATTTGAGGCATTTCCCATTAAGTGATTATGTTTTGCAATTGAAGTTTCATTTGTAGCTATCACATAGATTTCAGAGTTCCTGACAGTTGCTTATAGCTTTTGCTAACTACTTGTATACATTGCTGTGGAATCCAATGATGATGAGCATAAGGCTTATGCTTTATTAATTTCAGACTTCCAAACACCTACCTCTATACCTTTGTGTTTTCTTGTGCTGTGTTGTTACGAATGTCTTCAAATGCTATGTAATCATTTGAAATCTGCTGATGTGCTATAGAAGTTGTCTTGATGCTATATATTCTCTCTGTTTCTCTCTTTTTGCTATAGTGGTTTAATTTATAAATGTTCATATGCTTATTTCTCTTGGTAAATAGTTTGAAAATATTTGATTAACATTAAGTTCTGGATGGCCATTGACCTGTTGTGCTGTAAGTTTTATAATTTGAACATATCTTGCAAAATATTCTTGTCCTTATGTGATAATTTACTCAATTCAAAGTGTGAAATATGGATTTGCTTGCATTTAATGAAATTTAGTTTGTCTTAGGTTGGTACAGCTGTGACAAATGTCTTGATCAATGCACGGAAGGCTGTGGATAAGACTTCTGCAGCCGAAGTTGAAAATGTGCCTATACTGTCCACCAGTGTTGCATATGGTGCCTACATGGCAGTTTCTAGCAACCTCCGGTATGCAGTTGCTGATGAACATCACTTTGTTTGAACACCTGGTTTGCTATTAATAGCCAAACTGCTTTTTCTTTTGTCATCTTTGATGTTGGTATCATAGGATATGTAACTACTTTATGAAATACTTTTAGTACAATATGTAGTTTGAAGCCCTTTTGGCAGTTCATTTTTAGTATTTTCAAGTACCCTTGGGTATGTAGATGTACCTTTTCTGTCAAGGATTGTTCATGTATTTTTTACTAGGGCTAAGCTGCATAAATTGCTAATGGCATACTAGGAAAAAATTCAAATGCTTCATATATCCTGTGGATGTTTAAGTATAAATCTAGGTATTAGGCTGGTTGGTCTTAAATTTTAGAGCTGTCAGAAAGGCTTTAAAAGACTTCCAACCACATCTGGCATAAAAACTCTCTGAAAGAATGTGCTAAATGACATAGGACGGAGAAAACTTTCAAACTTTCTAACACAAAAATGGGGAATGGGGAGTTGCTGAGCCTAAAAGGATAAACGTGAAATGCAACTAATTAGGCACAGAACTCAGATGTTAATTCATATAGATGGATAAAAGTCTCTAAAGTAAATGCAGGCATAACATGGGAGGAGACCGTAGACTTTACAGTTTGAAGTAAAATCTACTGCTATTCAATAAGATGATTGAACCTTTGGTTTTTACTTGCTTCAAGATCATAAGATGCATATTTATGGACCTATGCAGTGTTACCATCTCTGTTAAGAAATTGATATGCTTAAGTGCAAGAAAGTTGAGAATGTTATACGTTTAGAAGAAACCAAAAATAGACACATCACAATTGTGCACTCATGTAGACCATAAAATGGAACACTACCCATTCCATTCCCATAGATTGTGCAAATGTTTCCTAATAGATGTCCTTGTTTCTGTCAACTTTTTCTGATGACATTTTTATTTCAAAGCAATTCAATACTCAGTATTGGAATGTTTTAGTTATGTTATTATTGCATTCAACAGGTACCAAGTACTGGCAGGTGTTATTGAACAGCGGATTTTGGAACCTTTACTGCACCAGCACAAGCTCATACTCAGTGCAATTTGCTTTGCGGTCCGAACTGGGAACACATACTTGGGTTCATTGTTGTAAGATTCTTTTTCTGTCCTTCCAAAACTTCAGTACCAGCACAACCCTCCACTAAGAGTCTCCACTAACAAATTTCAATTTTGCTTTGGCAGGTGGGTGGACTATGCTCGTTTGATAGGACTTCAAAAGGCTCATGAACAGGAAAAGGTGTTGTCTGAGTAATTATGAGTTTTGAAGTCTGAAGCTATTGTTAGCTACATAAGTAGGTATAAGATATCAATTAATGATAAGTTCTGTTGAAATATACATGTTGGGAATTGGAATTACTCAGAATAAAGCTGATATTGTAATTTTTTTGGCCAATCAACCAACATTTTCTTGAAGTTTGATTTGTCTTCAATATTTTTTATATTTTCTGTTTGTCCACAATTTGGTTTTGTACATGTCCAGATTTAGACATCATCTCTACACTTATCTATTCTAATGCTGTGTGGTTCCTGCTTCTTTAAGCTGTTTCTACTTTGTGTTTCTTGGTATGATTCATGCTATCGGTACAGGTGCATTTTAACTGTATGAGGAGTTTACTAATAATGGAGTTGTATCTTGTATATATTTCTCATTTTTAGTTAATGAAGATCAGAATTCTCATTTTTAGTTAATGAAGATCAGAATTCTCATTTTTAGTTTTTACAAAATCCTTTCTCAGATTTCAGAGCAAGCTCTTGTATTTCTCGGCACAGGTATCTAACTTCTCAGCCAATACTTCGACAAGAGGATAACTCAACACATACCCGGCTCCCCCAAATGCCGTATTGAAAGAAGCATACAAATTTGAAGTAACACACTCAGAATTTGTCCCAGTGTAAAGAGATTGAGTGTGATCATATTTTGCTAGAACCTCAATCGAGTTATTAACAAACAAAACAGTGTCAACATCGGCCATCACATACCATCTTACATTTTCATCTCCCTCTCTAAACGTCTCCAAAATTGTTCGAAAAACTCGAATTTGAAACGATTTCTTGATTTTTTGGAATGCCTTCGATTGACTTATGTCTTCGTTGATTCGAGGAGGAGAAGATGAAGGCCATGGTAAGAATTCTTTAGAAGGAAATCTATCTAAAAAAAGATAACCCCTTGTTACATTTTCTCGCCACCATGATTCAATGTAAGCTTTTCTGTATTTGAACCCATTAACAGTTCCAGCAATGCTGAAAACTATGCGGCTGGTATTGGTAGGAGAAGAACAGTTTGAATTACTATTACTACCATTTGAAGCTTCAGGCCATTCTACCTTAAAATGCAGAGACAGCTCCGAACAAGAAAGCCTGTAATGATTGTTAAACAAGAAGGCGTAGAACAAGAAGAGAACTAGACCTGAAACAGCTAGAAATTCACACAAAGTTCCTGAGGATAGACACTGAAAATGTTGCTGCATTTTGATTAATTTGGTCTCATACTTGGAAGACATTTCAGAGATTGAACAAAACTAGGAAGAAACTAGAAATGGGTATACGATGTAAAACAAATATACACAAAAGGAAGCCATTATTGTCATTTTTTGAAAAGGGTATCATAGTTTTTGTTTTTTGCTTTTTGGGGAGTTCGCTAATGCATGTGATCATAGATGTCTGTAACATTTCTCTCCAAAAACTGTCCACGAAGTGTGGCTTAGGCATTAATTTCGAGAGGTGAAGTGAAAATATAAACACCATCGATTGCTTTAAGGCATATCGAGCTACTAATTAAGTGCCAATGGACTTAAATATTCACAAAATTTTGAGCCATATTTTAGGGAAAAGTTCTCAAACGTTATACATGCTAGTGGAGGTATGTGTATAGTAGGGACCTAACTTCTCTTATAATAGTATACTTTGTGTCGTATTTGCAATTAAGAAGAAATCACCATCAGGGTACATTTTGTTTCTTTACATTCAACTCAATTGAAGTGGCTGTAATGATAAAAATCAAATAAAAATGTTGAAGAGTATTCTCGGTACTCAAGATAATGATTCTCAAAAATTTACCAACCAATTTCCATGACAAAAAATGGAAATGATAATCAGTAAATGTTTTATAAAATTTAATCTTCTAATTATGTTATTATCACCTTAATTTTTGTCTTTTTAATAAATAGAGTCTTGTAATATATTAATTAATGAATAAAAATTTCCATTTCTATATTTTCTTCGTATATGTGATTGCTAGGGGTGAAATCGTATCGGGTATCGATTTTTTTGGTTAAATCGATATCTGATCCGGTTTAAATCGGATTTAAAAATTTTGGTCCAGATCCGGTCCTATTTAAACAGGGAACCGAAAAATCGGTCCCCTGTTTAAACCGGACC
>JAVXUL010000008.1:1912075-1924358 GCA_035590515.1 Trichilia minutiflora | reverse complement strand
TGATCTAGCATGTTTGATTGAATAGAAAGTTGGGGATTTGATCAATAGGATTAGAGGGTTTTAAGAACTCAGATTTCTTGGAGTTTCCGTATCACAAAGGGAATTATTGATCCAGGAAAGTGGGGGTGCAACTATGGTATTTTGCTTATCTTTCTCGCTATTGACTTAAATAATAATGCACTAGGAAACAAATTTGGGAGGTAACTAACGGGTGTTGCAGTTACTGATAATCTGATTCAGCTGAGTAAATCACTAATTCTTTCAATGCATAGATTGTTTATAAGATTCATTAAAATAAATAGTGACAATTATAAATATTAGTGAAAAAAACATAACAGTAATTACTTTATAAACTAAGAAAATCTCAGACAGTCTTGTTTCTATATAAACCAACTAGTTGTGATTGGTGATCCAAAATTCCACAGTATTGTCTCTGATTCGATGTTCCATTTAAGCTATCATTTCTCCATTCATGCAAGTCCTTAACACCACTTCTGCAGTACCATTATCAGCCATGTATTCAACATCGCAGCACTCTACTTCCCCTGCCTGAAGAATGTCAAAGGAAGAGAATTAAATAAACAATATAAATAAATCTTTTTTTTAATTGTATGTGAATATTTAAGAATCGAATTATTGATAATTAAGATATACTTGTTGTAGTTGTATTTTTATTTAATTTTGGAGTAAAATAATTAGGATATATTTGAAATTGAGGTATTGTGAAAAGTTCAAAATATGTGAGTTTAAAAAAAAATAATAATAATTTACTTGTAAAGTTAGGAAGCACACCTCTTTCCGGCCTGTTGCTGGCAAAAAAACCTGAATTTTGCTTACGGGATCAGCAGAATGATTCCCATTTAACGAACACACCAGCAAATTCCTGGGCGAGCTCCGACCATAAGTAGTAACAACAGCTTCATCCAACCCTTCCCTCTTCTCAACCGTCTCCATAAAAAATACATGCGGAGCTTGGCAAGGATCATTTGTCGGCAACCGAGTGTTGAACATGTATGTCGGCGGTCCTGCCTTTTCCCACCCCTGAAAAGTCTCGATAGGTTTCCTCAGAATGCTTCGTGGGAGAATGCTTTCATAAATATGAGCTGAGTATCCCCATGAGATCGAGAAGGTCCAGTTTTTCTGCCTGTGATAGCATATGGTCTGTTGCAGAATACGAGATTGATCGATGTTTGCGGCTTTCATGAGGTGGTTTATGGATTCTGAACGGGTTTTTGAGGGGAAGATCGGATCAAAGATGTCAAAATGATGAAGGGTTATGAGAGGAGAGCTTGGATGAGATGATAGCAGGCCGGAAATGTCGCCACGAAGATCAATCTGCCAGTATAGGATCCAATGAACATTTCAGTGTCAAACGGAAATCTTTTTTGAAATTGAAAATAATATTTTTAAAGCAGTACTTTTTTAAAAGGGAAAAAGATCTTTTTTTCCAGAGAGTTTGATCTATTGTTTATGTTTTAGCTCTATTAATTTTAAAAAATATTTAGAACTCTCGGTTGTACAATAGTTCAAATAGCCGATTTGAATAAAAGTAAAGATTATTGTGATAATAATCTTTACAATTACATAATTTTTATGTCATTGAAAGGGCAGTGAATGCAATAATTTTTAATTAAAACTGATGGTATGACCCAATGTTTTAGAGTACTGGGTATTCTTTTAAGCATATAAGACTAAAATATATAATAAGCCAAAATTTAGTATGAAAAAGATTTTTTTCTACTTTTTAGAACCATTATTTTTCAAGAATGAACATGAATTCGATGGTAGCACTGGAGCAAAATAATTTTTAAAAATTAAAATAATAACGTGTTTAGTATCATTTATGAAAATCAATAACATAATTACTTTTTAAAAAACAGTCATCTGATCTAAAATTGTGTTTTAATAATGTTTTCCAAATATTTGGTTATAATTTTTTTTCTTGTTTTTCTTTAAATTGAGAACATAAATTAAGAACTAATAATTCATTTGAATATTTTCTAAGGATTTCTCCTAAGCTGAAAAGATTGAGCATTATCACATTTAAAAATTATTAAAAACAATGAACATTGACCATATATTTAAAGCGTATGATCTTAAGGCTATAATTGTAAACTTCTTATATAAATTTTTTGTACAAATTAATATGATAATGTTGTATAATTACCACATATTCTATATTTTTATTGAAATAAGTAAAATTTATGAGAAAAAAGACAAATAAATTAATTAATAGGATATGTGATAACACGTAACTTTACCGCATCAGTTTGTATAATAAATTTATATCTCTCGCATTATTTAAAACAAATATATATTTACAATTTTAAAATTGATATTAAATACAAGTATATTAAAATTTCATTTTAAAAGATTCAGATCCCAAGAGAATTCTAAATCAATATTAAAGTATGATTACCTGGTCCTTTAAAGTAAAAAGGGTATGATTACCTGGTGAAATCCCTTTTGGATGGTTAGATCAACTCTCAGATCAGCTAAACATGAATGTGATAAATAATCACTAACAAACAAGTGCGGATATCTCTCAATACACCCTTCTATCTTTGATACCAATGCTTCAACTAGTGGATAACTCAAAGCATACCCAGCTCCACCATACCCCATATGAAACGACCAATCATAGTTTGCCTTAATAAAATCTGAATTTGTACCAATGTAATAGTATTTAGTGTGATCATAATTTCCCAATGCTTCAACCAAATTATCCAAGAAAACAAGTGTGTCATCATCTCCCATTACGTACCATCTCACATCCTTGTTACTATTAGTTTCATTCTGAAACCGAAATGCTTCCAAAATGGAATGATACATTCGAACTTGACCCGGGTTTACAAGTTTAGGGAATATCTTCATTTTCTTGACGTCTTGGTTGATACGAAAAGGAGGAGAAGATGAAGGCCAGGGAAGAAATTCTTCTGTAGGAGCTTCATCTAACCAAAGATTTCCCCTTGTTTTATTTTCTCTCCACCATGCTTCAATGTAGGCTTTTCGATGTTTCCATGTTCTAACTGAACCGAGTATCACAAACATAATGTTGTTCATATTAGTAGAAGAATGGGTAGTGACGTTAGGTGTTGAAACTGGCCATTTTTGTTCAGTGAAGGACGCGATAAGATCTTTATTTAGCTTATACGGACGACTACACAAGAAGGCAAAAAGCAAGAAGAGAGCAAGTCCAGAAATGGCTATAGATTTGTACGAAGTTCCAGGGGATAAATGTTGGATGTTTTTCTGAACTGGGCTAACGTTGGTGGCAGTTGAAGAAGACATAGTGAAAAATAGACAGTACGAGAATGAAAATGGAGACGGTTTAATATAAAATGCAGTGGGATTCTTTTAATTGTTGGTTAACTTCGCTATCATATGAGGAAGTACATAGGTTAGTTAAAAAATTACTTCAATTTTTGAACTAATTTGTCCCACTTGCTGCCTAATAGGTGACCAAATGCTATAAAAATTAATTACGCCAGTTACGCTTTGAATGAGAAGTATACTATCTTGCATGCATGAGAAGAAACTTGGACGTATTTATGGAAGCTTAATGCATAGTTGCGTACACTTATATTTTCAAGCTACCACAAGCAGATAGATCTTGGAGTATGGACCCACGGTTTCTTCTGAGTACATAATGCCATACCTTATAAGGCAGGGATATATTAATTAACCATAGCTATTTATTAAAAAATTGTTATACTTAATTTACAGTTGACTAATTATAAATTGATTAAGATAATAAGAAAAAGGAATTTATACATGCGTATATTTTTATTCGATAATCTCAGTGAAACTACAAAAATTTTGAGAAAGATGAAGTAGGATGAGCTAAACTTACCGTATATGTATTTAATTTGAAATTAATTGATCAATAATAATTGGGATTGTATCGTTGAAACTAGTCACTAACAAAGAAGTTGGTATTATGAAATACTATCTTTTAATTATGAATTTTAACGAATTAATTTTATTAATAGTTGAATATTTACACATAAATTAAGTTAATTGATTTTCTCTATCTCATGCATATATATTATAATGAATGAAGCATAATTATCTATCTATCTATCTATCTATCTATCTATATATATTATAATGAATGAAGCATTATATTTTAGAATTGGATTTTGAAATCATACATAAAAATCAACTGTATCGAGACCATCCTTCTTTTATAATGGCACGGTATCGTGTAAATTATGTGACTATTAAAAATAATTACAAGATTTTGTCGTGCACTCATTTAGATGGTTGTTTAAAGAAGTTATTTTTAATAGGAATTTTTTTAGGCCAACAAACATACATTCTAGTACAATACCATAGCTGCGGAGCAGATTATTTATGGCGTACTTAGTGCCCGCATTACTGTGTATAAAAGAGCCGGCTTGCATTAATAATTATTGTACCTGTGTTTGAAAACTGAAAAAAGCCATTATATGGGTAGAAACAAGCTCTTAGAGAAGCTTAAATTAGTTTTGATGTGATGGGGATTCATTTGCTCTAGATTTGATACATCTTTACTTCTCAAAAACGCACCTATAGAACTCACATTCATCATAATTAATTAGTTTACGTAGATGGCATTATGGTAATTGGAAATAACACGCTTAAAGTTAAATATATTTATATATATATATATATATTATACTGAAGCTGAACAAGAACTTGCGCTTAAGGATCTTGGAAAAGTTCTTTGCTTTTGGTGTAGAATTACAGAGAACAAAGAATTGTTTGTTTAATTAAGTCAGTTTATGATAACACCTATGAAATAAGGCTTGTAAAAACCTTGTAAGGTTATTGAAAGAGACCTTAGATTATGGATTATAAGTCCATAAAACTGAAAACACAGTTCTTATAGCATTTGCATGCTGAAATGGTGATGATACTGATAGGAAGTCCAATAGTGGATATACATCTCCTTTGGCAACAATTTAGTCTCTTGGAGTTCAAAGATCAAACAAAATGTGGTAACAAGGTCTAGTGCTGAATTAGAATACAGAGCAATTACTTGGAGAACTTGGTATAAAAACATATAGAGCACCAGCATTTGGAGTGAAAGTACAAGTGCTGCAGCACTTACCACCAATTCATTTTTTCTTTGCCATAACCAAGTATATTGAAATAGATCTATATTTTGTTTGAGACAAATAGTCTGCTGGTGACATGCATGAAAGTCAAATACATTCCAAGTGAAGATCAAGTAGCTGATTGTCTCACCAAACATTTGCCACACAACAGGTTCTCTTATGTTAATGGAAGCTCAGCGTTCTGCCTAGGCCCTTGAACTCAACGACTCTCGGGCCTAGCAATGGACTGCCCAAGTGTCAGCCTTCAAATTAGCTCTTGTGATGCAAACTAAAGAGGATCTTGATGAAGACCTGTTTACTTCTAGCAGTGCTAACTTCTTCTGTACTGATCAACATGAAATCAGATCAAGCATTGATATACTTTTAACATTTATCAGTGTGAAAATTAATTTGTACGCGTATTAGTAGTGATGAAAAGTTCTCTTGAAGCAAACAAATATTCCATCACTGGCTGTTCCTTTCCAGGTTTTTAATTTTAACGTTACAGGTTGTGTACTACTGCAGTAGACTTATGATTTTGATACTGGAAGAGGAATCTAGTTGCAAACCAAATTAATGCTTGTGAATTAATATTAACTAAAAGTGATCTAAAAAAATCTCAAATATAGTTTATATGTCTAACCATATTGTTACGGTTAGTGATAAAACATTCTATAAGATTGTGTTTTATTCAGTATGCTACATTAAGCCATCATTTCTCCTTTCAAGCAAGCCCTTAACGTCACCTCTGCAATGCCCCTGTCGGCCATGTATTCAACATCGCAGCATTCCATTCTTTCTGCCTGAAAATGACAAAGAGAAATAAATAAAATTTCTTTTTGTTTGATCGTACGTAAATATACAACAACTGAATCCTTGATAACTTTTAAGGTTTGTGAATGGTTTTGATAACTTAAAGACATGTTTGTAAATTGTAATAGGGTGTACTTCTATTTAATTTTTAATAACAAGCGTATCAATACATTCTTCCAATAAAATAAATAGGAGAAAAATTACAAGATAATAACATTTTTTATTGAATGGTCATATGAGAACTGTTTTATACAAGTTTTTTTTCTTAAAACATTTAAATTTGGTCCAATTTTGGGGTGATTATGTAATTTTTTAAATATTTTCTAAATTTAATTTGAGTTAATTTTGAATAAGCTACGAATATTTTAAAATAAAAAAATAACAAATCGATTTTTTTTATATGAATCATAGATTCACAACGCTTCCGTCCTTAACCCAAAATTTCACTATAAGTTTTCTCTTTAAAAGCAAAATAATAATACAATGTTAGGAAACACACCTCTTTCCGTTCTGTTACCGATGAAAGAACCTGAATGTTGACGACGGGATCAGCAGAATGATTGCCGTTTATGGAACAAGGCGGCAAATTCCGCTGCCAGCTCCGACCATAAGTACTAACAACAACTTCATCCAATTCACTGCTCTCCACTTTCTCCATGAAAAACACATGAGGAGCTTCGCAAGGATCATTATTCAGCCACCGAGTGTTGAACATATACATGGGTGGCTGTTCATTTTTCCACGGCAGAAAAGTCTCGAGCGGTTTTCTCAGAAAGCTGCGAGGGAAAATGCTTTCATAAATATGAGCTGAGTATCCCCATGAGATTGAGAAGGTCCAGTTTTCCTGCCTGTAATAGCATATGGTTTGTTGAAAAAGACGAGATTGATCGATATTTGCTGCTTTCATGAGGTGATTTATGGATTCTGAACGGGTTTTTGAGGGGAAGATTGGATCAATGGAGTCGAAATGGTGGAGGGTTAGTGAAGGAGTGTTTGGATGAGATGATAGCAGGCCTGAAAGGTCGCCATGAAAATCAATCTGCACGTGTAAGGTATTTAAAAAATTAAACTCTATGTTAAAATTAGAAGAGTGAACCCATTAATTTAAAGTATGATTACCTGGTGAATTCCTTTTTCCGTGGTTAAATCAACTCCCAAATCAGCTAAACATAAATATGATAAAAAATCACTAACATACAAGTGCGGGTATCTTTCAATACACCCATCAATCTTTGGTGCCAATGCTTCAACTAGGGAATAACTCAGAGCATACCCAGCTCCACCATATCCCATATCAAAAGAGAAATCAATGTTTGACCTAATAGATTCTGAATTTGTACCAATGTAATAGTATTTACTATGATCATATTTTCCCAACACTTGAAGCAAATTATCCAAGAAAACTAGTGTGTCATCATCTACCATTACATACCATCTCACATCTTTGTTATCCCGAAGCCTATATGTCTCTAAAATTGAACGATAAATTCGAACCACAACTGGGCTTGCAATTTTAGGGAAGAAATCTAATTTCGTGATGTCCTCATTGACACGAAAAGGAGGAGAAGATGAAGGCCAAGGAAGAAGTTCTCCTGGGGGAGCTACATCTAACCAAAGATTTCCTCTTGTTTTGTTTTCTTTCCACCATGCTTCAATGTATGATCTTCTGTATTTCCATGTTTCTATGCTACCCACCATCACAAACATAATGTGGCTAATATTTGAAGGATAATTGATAGTAACATTGGGCGGTGATGATGACGGCCATTTGTAATCAATGAAGGGTATGGAAAGATCTTTCGCTTGGTTATATGGATGATTATGCAAGAAGGTAAAAACCAAGAAGAAGGAAATGCTAGAAATGGCTATAGGTTTGAAGAAAGTTGCCGGAGATAAATGTTGGTGTTTTGGCTGAATTGGGCTAAACTTGGTGGCAGTTGGAGACATAGTGAAAGATAGAGACTGTAGGAGAATGAAAATGGAGGTGGTTTAATATAAAATGTAGTGGGATTCTTTTAATTGTTTGTTAAGTTTGCTACCATGTGAGGGGGACTATTTACGTTATTCAAAACTTTCTTCAATTTTTGAACTAATTTTTCCCATTGGTTGCCTAATAGTTGACCAAATGCTATAAGTTAATTAAACGAGCTACGCTTTGAATGAGAAATAGCTTATATTGCATACATGAAAAGAAACTCGGAATAAATTAAGGGATATTAATGCATACTCTTGCATTTTCAAGCTACCCGAGGTTGATAACCTTGCGATATAGGAGATTTCTTAGTGCACCGTATCTTTATAGGGTAGGGATATATTAACTATAAAGTTGTAGGCGGTTTGGCACGAACATACATCAAATTTTGTCAAATTTAATTTATAATTGACTGATTTTAAAAGAAATTGTGAGACCAACAAAAAATTATTACATATGTAAAATTAACAGCAAAAAAATTAATACACATTTAAAATTATAGCCTTATTAAAATTACAAGATTTTTCGAGAAAGTTTTCACAAAATTTTGTCAGATTTAATTTATAATTGATCGATTTTAAAGAAAATTATAATAATAACAAAAAAATTTATAATTGATCGATCTTAAAGAAAATTATAACAATAACAATAAAAATTAATACGTATGTAAAATGATATTCTCATTGAAATCACAAGATTTTTTGACAAAGTTTTAGAAAAATGGGTCCAATTAGACTTACTATTTATGTATTTAGTTTAAATTAATCGATGATTATTACAATGAGAGAGAAAATTTATCACATATGATATGACATGATTTGATTTGATTGATAATTCCTTTTTACATCCATTCATTTACAACAGAAAACTCTACTGACTCGAGTCGAGGAGGAGATGTCATTCATAATGGCATGTTACCGTGACAATTGTGGACTTCGATAAAAAATAATTATAAAATGTTTATCGTGCGTGCGTGGCCAGCTTACATAAAGTTTTCAATGAATCAACGGCCGTTTCAAGATTTTATTTTATTTTTTAGCTTCGAAACACGTACAATTGCATAACGGCGAAGTGGAACGTACAGTTTAATAACAGAACTTAAAACTTCACTCCTATCCTTCTAGCTATTGCAAATAAATAATATGCAGATCTGAAGGGATATAAAACATTCTTATTAACCAATCCCAATGCAAGAGAATTTAGACAGCCCCTATAAAATGAAATAATGTCACACATCCTCTTACGAAGATGCGTAATAAAATCAGGATCATTCATTATATTCAATAGATTGTTTTGGTTTTGTTACACACCCTATAAAAAGGTGTGTGACATTATTTTACTTTATGGGGGGAATTTGAGATTTCCCAATTTAGATATATTTGACATAATTTTTATTTTTTTAAAATTAATTTTAAATTAAGATAAATTTTTTTAAAAAATATTTAGTATAATAAATAAAATAATTTTTTTAAAATTATCATAAAATATATTTAATTTAATTAAACTAAAATATTTAACAACAGAAGCTAAAAAAGATATTTTTAAAATAAAATTAATATTATATACATATTTAATAAAAAGAGAAAAAAAACTCTTCTTTTTTTACTTTTAAAAAAAATTATTCTTTAAATACATAAAAAATAAAAAATAATTTTAATCCTTTTATTTTTTACTTGTTTGACATTGACATAATTTTTAATAAAAAAAAAGATTAAAAACTACTAAATCAAACAGGCACTTATTATCATGCATAAGAAGATAACACAAAATTAAATACTCAACAATCGAGAAAAGTTGGCAGAGACACACACAAAAAGGCTTTTATGTTGTGAAATGAAAAGTTGTTTTTGACTTGTAACCTTTCTCGGTTAAAATTTGGAATATTAAAATATGCAGGCAATCCAGAAGAAAATGTTGTTTTTGACTACAGACAGCAAGGATTTATTGTAGAGATTTCAGGTTTAAAGACCATGAAAAGATGAAATATAGGCTTTTACATGTATAACGAGAACATGCAACAAGGGTGTGTGCAAAGAACAGTTTGGTACTAGATTACACATTCCTCAGTGCCTGGAAAAAGAAAATAATAACATATATTCTAATTACAGAGGATGTTGTCCGGCTAATGGCTATATTACATTTGCTCAAAGATAAAGTCCATACACCTGATTTGAAAACCAACAAAAATGTTTTTGGCAACTCGTTTATAGGTCGTTTATGATATTTTTGCAAGCTTTTTGATAATGTTTAAAATAAATATATACAAAGGTTTTATGATTTTTCAAACCACGTTATATGAACTCCATATTTGCACAAACGTAAGAATAGACGAATGAAATTTTAATAATTTTTCCAGGCAACATTTTCCTTAATAGTTTGCAGCAATAACAAGGACTAGGCGTTACCTTTCAGAGATGCTGATTCTGAACTGCTGCTGTTGAGAAGCCGACTTCTCTTCTTTGGCCCTCGCGGTACTAATCATTGATGATGTGATGAATACTTCTAACATTTTCGCCACAGTTTCCTATCATTTAAAACTCAGTACTACTGCTAACACAAAATAGATTCACAGAGAGAGAGTGAAGCTGCTAAAAGGCAATTTGTACAAACTTTGTGTTTTAACAATTTGGTGTATCTTATATCTACGAATGTTGTAGGTTTTCCTAGTAATACAATTTTCCTAGGAGAAAGGAGTGGACTAGCATTGATATCTTGACTTACATTGTTCCCCGCCTATAAATTTTCATGATCATCAGCCGAATGATTAACTACAGAATTGCTGTTTTTCTCCTGTGGGAGAAAACAGTAAAGAGCACAAATTACACCATTTTACTGCTTCCCCTAAGGGAGCAATATAACAATAACTTATCTCAGAACCATACAAGTCAGGTCTGCTAGATTTACTCTCTTTAATTTCAGAAGACTGAAAAATGAGAAAAGAATTAGACTTCTCGAGGGCCATCAAATGACTGAGTCTTTCTCAAATTCCAGTGAAGGCCATCATGGATGCTGTTTAAGAAGTCAGTGGTGGAATCAATTTGGCATGCCGTAGCAACAGGCCAAGGTGCCACGCTGCACACAAGTGCATCACCAGGTGATAACTGTTTCCTGTTCTTGCCATCAAATGAGACCCAGGCAGGGCTTCGACTATCAAGAGGAATTTGAACTTGTACTGTCACATGCTCAGGTAGTATCAAAGGCCGAAAGGATAAAGAATGTGGACAAATTGGTGTAAAAAGGATGCCAGGAACCTGTGGATGCACCATTGATCCCCCAGCTGCTAATGAATATGCAGTGCTACCGGATGTTGTTGCTAAGATTAATCCATCCCCTTGCACACGCGTGACAAAGGAGTTGTCACAATAGCACTCCAAATTTGTGAGGTATGACGACTTTCCACGGTCGATTGTAACCTCATTCAAAACAAGCATAGGCTCTTCAGTTTCAATCTCATTTTTAGCCGCTTCTCTAATAACTTGGCAAAGCAGTCGATTTCGTAATGTGATGCTAATGGGACCCCTTAAAACTGAATCGAGGCAATCTCTGTAGTGTTCGCTGTCTAAAAAAATGTTAAAGAAGACTTTGAATATGACAGAGGCAAGGTAATACGTATTATTATTCAAAACTAAATTTCTTAGAGAAAAGCCAATATTTCCAGCTGCTAAATTCAACAATCAATTTTCTCTTTTAAGAAATTAAACTTCTTCAAAGATGGAGGATACAAAATGGGGTCATAAAGCCCAAAGACCCTAAAGAAAATGGGACAATGGGAGGAACTGGTCCTTTGAAAATTGATGCTGCCTGCAAAACAAGAAGCTGATGATAAGTGCTTCTTAAAGTATTAATGCAAAATAACCGATAGTTAACAACAGAAATTGACTCCAATTTAAATCCAAATCACATGATTTAAATTCTGAAGAAGTATATTCCGTGGTGAGCACAATACAAATTAAAATAAATCCTCTATCCCTACATGAGAAATTGTTGGTTGAAAACTTCAACATCCTGGTGCTAAAATTATATCAACAAAGATGAACATAAATAATTACATATGTATATAGAGATTACTTCCATTATGACAAAGGCAGGAAGAACGAACATGCTATAATTTAGCCAAACTTATTTACACATTAGCTCTTTATTGCCTATAAGGCAACCACAACCAAATACATGTTAAAGTCAATGAATTAAGCTGAAATCGCTAAAACAATCAACAGAAACAGGCATTTCAAAGTTTTGGCATCAATGTAGTGAATTACTTGCATGGTCACTCCAGGACAATAGCTTTTTGAGATTTGAAGCTAAAGAAGTGCATCTGTTTATTCTTTTTGGAGTAATATAATATTTGGTAAGATCTAAACTGTCCAACCAACTCTATTGGAGTCAGAGAGTATAATGTATGCACGAGAGGCAGGGA
>JAVXUL010000008.1:1899113-1911975 GCA_035590515.1 Trichilia minutiflora | reverse complement strand
TATATATATATTTCAGATATTTAATTCCTAGTCAAAAGGTTATACCCAGCAGTAAGTTCAAATCTTTAGGAGTAGTTAGTCTGTTTATGATGTACTGTAGATCATGGCTTGGATTTCAGCAATAGATTTGTTTTTCAGTTCATTTTTTTCAGCTATTTAAATGTAAAACTGTTGATCAAATAAAGTAAATTCCTTTGCTGCTGCATTCTCCTAATCTCTCCCTCTACAATTTCAATTTTCTTCTGTTTCTTTATCTTTAAAATTCCTTCAGTAAATATGAGCAGAGTACCGCCATGAGATTGAGAAGGTCCAGCTTTTCTGCCTGTGATGGCATATGGTCTATTGAAAAGACGAGATTGATCGATGTTTGCTGCTTTCATGGGGTGGTTTATGGATTCTGGACGGTTTTTTGAGGGGATGATTAGATTGACAGTGTCAAAACGGTGGAGGGTTATCGGGGAAAAGTTTGGATGAGATGATAGCAGGCCTGAAAGGTCGCCATGAAAATCAATGTGCATGCGTAAAATTTTTAAAAAACTAAATTCAGATCAGGAGAGAATCCTAACTTTATATTAAAATTAGAACAGCGAACCCATCAATTTGAAGTTTTTACCCGGTAAATTCCCTTTTCGATGGTTAGATCAAATCCCAAATCAGCTAAACATAAATATGTAAAAATCACTAACATAGAGTGAGGAGGATATCTCTCAATACACCCATCAATCTTTGATGCCAATGCTTCAATTAGGGAATAACTCAAAATGCATACCCAGCTCTACCATACCCCATATCAAAAGAGATGTTTGACCTAACAGACTGAATTTTTACCAATATAAAAGTATTTATTATGATCATATTTTCCCAATATTTGAATCCAATTATCCAAGAAAACATGTGTGTTATCATCTACCATTATGATCATACCATCTCACATTTTTGTTATCTCCAAGCCTATGTGTCTGCAAAATTGAACGATAAATTCGAACTACAACTGAGCTTGCAATTTTAAGGAAGATTTCTAATTTCGTGATGCCTTCGTTGACTCGAAAAGAAGGCGATTAAAGCCAAGGAAGAAGTTCTTCCGTGGGAGTTACATATAACCAAGGATTTCCTCTTGTAATTTGTTTCTTTGCACCATGCTTCAATGTATGATCTTCTGTATTTCCATGTTTCTATGTTACCGACCAGCACAAACATAAAGTGGCTAATATTTGTAGGATAACTGGTAATAACATTGATTGGTGATGAATATGGCCATTTGTGATCAATGAAAGGTATGGAAAGATCTTTATTTTGGTTATACGGATCATTACACAAGAAGGTAAAAACCAAGAAGACGGTAATGCTAAAGGGCTATAGATTTGTAGAAAGTTGCTAGAGATAAATGTTACTGAACTGGGCTAAATTTGGCGGCAGTTGGAGATGCTGAAAGAGACTGTAGGAGAATGAAAATGTAGGTTGTTTAATATAAAATATGGTGGGATTCTTTTAATTGTTGGTTACGTTTGCTATCACGTGAGGGAACAATTAGTCAAAACTTTAATTTTTGAACTAATTTGTCCCATTGGCTGCCTAATAGTTCACCAATTTCTATAAATTTAGCCAGTCGAGCTTGGAATGATAAGTAGTTTTATATTGCATGCAAGAGAAGAAACTTGGAATTATTTAATGGAGATTAATGCATAGTTGCAAACTCTTGTAGTTTCAAGCCACCCAGATTGATAACCTTGGGGTATAGGAGATTTTTAATGCCGTATCTTGTAAGTTACGGTTATATTAACCATAAAGCTGTAGTTGGTTTGGCAAGAACATATATCGATTTTATAGAATTTCGTCCAATTTAATTTATAATCAACTGATTCTAAAAGGAATTATGAGAATAACAAAAAATTAATGCATATAGAATTATTTTTTTTTATAATCTCGTTGAAATCACCGGGTTTTCTTGAGAAAGTTTTAGAAGAATGGGTCTAATTAAACTTTTTATATATTTAGTTTAAAATCGATCAATTATTATAACAATGAGAGAAAAAATTTATTACATATGACATGATTTGATTGGTAGATCCTTGTTTATATTGTTTCATTTACAACAGAAAATTCAGTTGAATCAAGGATGAGACTCCTTTTATAATGGCAAATTATTGTCACATTTTGGGACTAGATCAAATAATTACAAAATGTTATCGTGCATACATGGCTATGGTTGTTTAAAGATTTTTTTTTAAAAAAAAAAAATCACCTTCGAAACACATATCTAGTACAATGCCATGCCGGTGGAGTATATTGTTTAGGGTATGTCCAACAATTTAATGACAGAACTTAAACTTAACCACTCTTGTCCTTTTAGCTAATCAAAAATAAATAATATGCAGATCAGAGGAATATAAAAGATTATTTTGGACCAATCCCAGTGCAAGAAGATTTACCTATTATCATGCATATGAAGTTAGCACGAAATTAAACACTCGAACAATAGGAAAAAGTTGAAACAAAGACGCACAAAAGATGGCATAAAATAATGGTCTTCAATGACTCTTTATGTGTTGCATGAAAAGAAAAGTTGCTTTTGACATGTAAATTGCGAGGAACCTCTCACGGTTAAAACTTGGAATATTAAAATATGCAGGCAATCCAGAAGAAAATGGTGTTTTGATTTAAAAACAGAGCAAGTCTTTATCGAAGATTTCAGGTTTAAAGACCATGGAAAGATGAAATATAAGCTTTTACATGTATAATGAAAACATGCAACGAGAAGTTTATGCAAAGAACGGTTTGGTTGTAGATTGCACATTTCAAAACACATCCTCAGTACCTGGAAAAAGAAAATAATGACATATATTCTAATTATAGAGAATGTCATCCCGCTATATATATTACATTTGCACAAAGATAAAGTGCATACATATGATTTGAAAACCCACAAAATTGTTTTCGAGAACTCGTTTGTAGGTCGTTTATGATATGAGCTTTTTGCAAGCTTTTTGCCAATGTTTAAACTAAATACGTGCAAGTTTTATGATTTTTCAAACCACATGTTCTAAGAACTCAGATGGTGGAAGTCATAAGTTCAAGCCTAATTATCCCTAAGGGTATAAAGGGTCTCGATCAAGTATTTTTTTTGCGCAAACATCGAATAGATGAATGAAATTTTAACAAGGTAAAGAATAAAGGACTAGGCGTTACCTTTCAGAGATGCTTATTCTAAACTGCCGCTGTTGAGGAACCCATTTCACTTTCGTCATCCAAATACTAATCAATAATCATTGATGATTCAATGAACCATTCCCACACTTTCGCCTGGTTTCCCATCATTTAAAAGACAATACCACTGGTAACACAAAGTAGATCCTGAGAGAGAGTGAAGATGCTAAAAGGCAATTTGTATGAACATCATGCTTTAACAATTTGGTGGTGTACGTAATGAAGTACTGTAGTCACATAATTACATTTTAACTTTTACTATAAAGCTATCGTAGGATGAAAAATAAAATATTAAATATTAATTAAAATATAAGTAATTCTTATTAAAAATTAACGTTACCAAACATATTTTATAATTTTACTTTTAAAAACAAGTATTACACCAAATATGCCCTTTATCTACTAATGTTGTAGGTCTTAACAGCTACACAAATTTCCTAGGAGGGACTACCATTGATTTCTTGACTTGCATTGTCGCTGGCCCATAAATTTTCGTGATCATCGGCTGAATGATTAACTCCAGAATTGCTATTTTTCTTCTGGGGAAGAAAACAGTAAAGAACACAAATTACACCATTTTGATGCTTCCCCCACGGCTACAATATAACACTAACATATCTCAGAACCATACAAAGTCGGTTTTGCTTGATTTATTTCTCTAATTTCAGAAAACTGAAAGATTAGAAAAGAACTAGACTTCACAAGGGCCATCAAATGATTGAGTCTTCCTCAAATTCCAGTGAAGGCCATCATGGATGCCGCGTAAGAAGTCATCGGTAGAATCAATTTGGCATGCCGTAGCAACAGGCCAAGGTGCCATGCTGCACACAAGCGCATCACCAGGTGCTAACTGTTTCCTGTCCTTGCCATCAAATGAGGCCCAGGCATGGCCTCGGCTATTGAAAGGAATTTGAACTCGGACTGTCACATGCTCAGGGAGTATCAAAGGCCGAAAGGATAAAGAATGTGGACAAATTGGTGTGAAAAGGATGCCAGGAACCTGCAGTCACAAAGACGCTTCAATATGTTTATTTTATATAAGTGGGATGCCATATTGCAATGAAAACTAGAGAATCATTCATGAAATTGTAAAAAAGATCAGGTTTAGAAGTCTCTTATGTATGGTTGGAATCAATAATATTCCAATGCACGCTAATATAAATTCAAGGTCCCTAATTCAAACTTATCTGAACAATTCGACCTAATCTGCATTATGACAAAGAGGAACATACCTGTGGATGCACCATGGATCCCCCGGCTGCCAATGAATATGCAGTGCTACCAGATGTTGTTGATAAGATTAATCCATCCCCTTGCACACATGTGACAAAGGAGTTGTCACAATAGCACTCCAAATTTGTGAGGTAGGCTGATATTCCACGGTCAATCGTAACCTCATTCAAAACAAGTATAGGCTCTTCAGTTTCAATCTCATTTTTAGCCATGTCTCTAATGACATGGCACTGCAATCGATTTCGTAATGTGATGCTAATGGGACCCCTTAAAACTGAATCCAGACAATCTTTATAGTGTTCACTGTCTAAAAATTGTTAAAGAAGACTTTAGAATAAGACAGGCAATGTAATGAGTATTATTACTCAAAACTAAATTCTCTGAGAGAAAAGCCAATATTTCCAGCAGCTAAATTTAACAATCAATTTTCTGTTTTAAGAAAATAAACTACTTCAAAGATGGAGGATACAAAATGAGGTCATAAAGCCCAAAGACCCTAAAGAAAATGGGACAATAGGAGGAACTGGCCCTTTGAAAATTGATGCTGCCTGCAAAACAAGAAGTCGAGTGGAAGTGCTTCTTAAGGTATATTAATGCAAAAGAACCCACAGTTAACAACAGAAATTGACTCTCTTGTAAATCCAAATCACATCATTTAATTCTGAAGATATATTTCATTCCTATGGTGAGCACAATACAAATTACAATAAACCCTCTATTCCTACATGAGAAATTGTTAATTGAAAGCTTCAACATCCAGGTTCTAAAATTATATCAACAAAGATCAACATGAAGTTGCATTAAAACCTTGGTAACATAATAAAAACAGAGGATTACTTAGATGAATGGGCACAACTTTTGTGCAATAATTAAATTTGGATAAAGAGATTAGTTCCATTTTGACAAAAGTAGGATGAGAGAATGTGCTATAATGCAGCCAAACTTGTTTACACATTACCACAAGATATACATGGTAAGTGAATGAATTATCCGGAAATCGCTAAAGCAATCAACAGAAACAGGCACTTTAAAGTTTTGGCACCAATGTGGTGAAGTACTTGCATGTTCGTTCCAAGGCAACGGCGTTCTGTGATTTGAAGCTCAAGAAGCTCAAGATCATTAGTGTATCTGTTTATTCTTTCTGCAGTAATACAATATTTGGTAGGATCTAAACTGTCCCACCAGCTCTATTGGAGTCAGAAAGTATAAGGTATGCATGAGAGGCAGGGATTTGAACTAATTTGGCTAACAAAGACAAATACAGCTATAGCACATGTTGCAGAACAGATAAATCTAAACACCACTTGTTAATAACACCAATGATCACCCCACAATCTACCACTGAAACTGACACTGTAATGTTCCAAATCATTCTTGCCACTCAAGTCATCAACGCAGGTTCTATGAAGATTGAATGCACATACCCAAAGTACAGTTCCATCTCCACCAAGAGTCACCACAAGGTCAACTTTAGTGTGCAGGAGTAAAATTTCTTCTGGTGGAAGGCAATATGATCAAGGAGTCAATGGAAAAATTATAAGCAATCATTATGATAACAGAATGTAGTATAAAAGGGCTAGCTATAAAACTTCAAAGTCGTATGCTCATATGCATTACAAAAGGGTGGAGTATCATTGCTACCTGCAAACGTTAGCCCAGCAAACAATAAAACATGGCCGAATCAGTTTAAGCATAAAATTTTCCTTAATCTCGCTAAATGCATGGCATGTAACACGGTATCATCCGAGTGGATATAGTATCATTAGAATAGGTACAAAAGTCACTTTAAAGATAAAGAAACCGAGTGCATTGGGCCGTATGCCAAAAAAAGAGGGGATTGAACTGAAATCGATGTTATTAGGGCATTCATTTTCCTAAAGAGACAGTCTGTATCCAGATACAATGACCTCTTGTTACCACCAGATTATTAAATAGAAAAGCAAAATTAATAAAAATAGGAAATCAGCTAAGGAATGAAATTATTTTGAAAGAATGAAAACAGAGAATCAACATCCGGCAGATCAGATATTAATTTATTAGCCGTATCAATTGTTCTCCCCTAGAATTTATCATAAGAAAAGAATAATATGCAATTTCCAATTTGTTAGAATGCTAGCTATTAATATAATGCTGTAATTAAAGGATTTGATAGGATTTGTAGTAATTAAGGGATTTGATATAGTTCTGCAATTAAGGGATTTGATGGGATTAATTGTAGGATGTAAATCAGCTGTTAGTTTCCATTCTTAGGAGGCAGAAATCTATATATATGCTCCTCTGTACTCATGACCAATAACATAGAAAATTTCTCCTTTTCATTCTCAACTTTCTCTATTTTTTCATGGTATTAGAGGTAGGGTTTGTCAAGTCCCAGCTGCTGTTTTTTAATTACTGTGTTGCTGTTTTTCTCTTGCTACTTTTATTTTTCTTATATTGCTGCTTCTACCACCATTCTTTATCTGTGTTCCTGTTGGTATTCTACTTCTGTTCATGGCTGATTTTTCCTACTGTTTCTACTGATTCCTACCATTTTTAACTGCTGATTCTGCTGCCAATTTATGCTATTTCGCTACTGATCCTTACTGCTCATTTTCTGAATTTCTGTTCTAAAAATTTTCTGGTTTTTTTGCTATTTTCCCTTTGTCACAATATCAGCAACTTCAGGTTCTATCAAAACTTTGCTTTCATCTAATATTCCTGCCATTACTACTGTTAAACTAGAAGGTAACAACAATTATGTGTCATGGGCTGCATCAGTTGAATTGTGGTTTATGGGACAGGGCTATTCAGATCATTTGGAGAAAAATGGTTCTGAAATTGATGAAAAAGATAAGGCTACTTGGCTTAAAACTGATGCTCAATTGTGTAGTCTTTTGTGGCACTCCTTAGATCCAAAACTTCTCAATCTATTTCAATTATGCAAAACTTGTTATAAAGTTTGGGCCAAGGCTAAAGCCTTGTACACTAATGATGTGCAACAAAGATTATTTCCTAAGTGATATCACTTGTGCTCTGATACCATGTCAAAACTCAAAAATTATTTTGTGAAAATTTTCTTCTGTCTTGTATTTCTCTTTCGATCAAAATATATACAAAAGATATAACTCATTACTTCCTAAACTAACTCATAAGAATATGCTAATACAATTAATTTATTTCTTAAATTAACTCTTACAATAATACACAATCAAGATTGTAGAAAACGAAAACCACGAAAACGAAAACAAGAATTGAAAACTCAATAACAAGTAAATATTATAGTTTAATAGGAAGAGACCTTGAGATTTCTATCACATAGACTTCGGTTTTTGGACTGAACTACGTAAATTTTGATGTTTTTTTGTTCGCATTGGTGTTTTTTATATTATTATTTGTTTGTATGTCCTATATTAAAGAAATTCACAGTTTGTTTCAGGTTTAACAAAAATATTAATTAACGTTATTAATGACTGTGGCCCAGTTTTTGTTGATTGCATTTTGGAATATAATGTAAGTTAAACGAATGGATCTTGTGAACTATCTTTCGCTTTTGAATGCTTTCATTAGATTAAATTTAAAGGGCTTATTCTGAATTGTCTAATAGAAAGAGATTAAATAAAGAGTCTGTACTATTGAGATGACAGAGTTTGTTGTTACTTATGTTGGTAAGTCAATAAGAATTTAGCGGGAATTCTGAAATCAATTAAATAGATATTCTTCAGTTATGGAGCATGAACTGCATGATCCCTTGACCAAGCCTTAATTTGTCATCATTATTTCTCTTTTTTGTTTAATTTGTATTTTGAATACCGTCAATTTTTTTTTTTTAACTTTTTGATTATTTAGTTAATTATTTAAAACCCTCTTTATAATTTTTGTCAATTAAAGTACTTAGTTTCTTATTTTTTAAAAATCTTTCGAAATATAATCCAATTAATTAAACTCAATTCTTTGCTGGAATAACCCTTATTCACCATTATTATACTCGATAACAACCATTTAAATGCAAGGATTTACACTTGATGCATCTGCTTGGGCAGTGTCAATTTTATAAGATCAGTAATAGTGTATCCGGAATTGATAAAAGTTAAAACCTTAAGAACGAATATGATAACAAAAATTCTTCATTTCCTATTTCCCTTCATACGTTGCTATCACATTATTATTATTATTATTATTATATCCAAGGTCTACAAACATCAAATTTGGTAATTGATTGAAGTCCATTAGAATTCATTCATGTATATTGTTGTATAACAAATCAATGGACACAAGGCTACTAATATTTAAACTCAATCCAACTAAGGATTTTAAGAGTGGAAAATATTGAAACTAAAATTTGTAATTACAAACTACAATAAAATTGATACAGGTAAGAGAAGAATCAAAACCAAGATGGGGATGAAATTTTCATAAATTATTTTTATGTCTGTCCTACTTAAAATTTTATTAAGAAAAAAATACAACTCAATTAAAAAAAAAATAAACAAAAACTTAGATGCTTCTGTTCTACCATTTTAATCTCACAAAAAATAAAGATAGCATTGTCTTATTAGTTACACAAAAAACTAATCGAACAAACTCATCTAACACCCTTTTTAATTCAATTAAAGATAATGCAAAATGATATCTTATAATTCAAGATATCATTTTGCAATGTAGGACATAATAAATTGAACTTTTAGATGCTTATTTACAAATTTACTTTTATCTTTGTAACTTAAGTTTTTATTTGAGATTGTGGTGCTTGTATTGTGATTTAAATGTGAAATTGAGAAATAATTTGAATGTGAAATTAAAAGAGTATTTAATAATACTAATTTTTAATAGGATTGAAATATTTTACATTAATATTTAACAAAAGATCTATTTAATATTATAATAATTTTACTTTACTTTTAAAATAAAATTAAATAATTGTTTAATCAATTTTTAATAAAATTCATACATTTTATATTAATATTTAAGACTTAAGACTTTCAGGTTAGGTGCCGCGACCTACCCTATTCCCAACCTGGTTATTTATTTGAGTTTTATTTTCCATCCCATTTCCCAATAAATTTAATGGGACGGGGTAGAAAATCCCATGCAGGGAATGGTTCCTCACCCCATTTTATTAATTTGTGGTTTCTATTCTTTATTCTTATAATATAAAGGTTAAATATTTAATTAATTTAAATAAAAATATTATTAAAATAACATTAAATAAAAAATATCATTAAAATATTATCAAAAAACACTTAAATAATATTAAAAGTAATAATAAAATATCATTGATATTTAATAATTAAAATAAAATAATTAATATTCTAATATCATGTAGCAATATTTATTTTATTATTTTCTACTGGTTCTTTTTCTTAAAATCGTATGAGATTGAAACTTTCAGTCCTTCACTCATACGATATTAAATAATTTTTTTAAGTATTATTCAATAAAATTTTAGAATTTAAATTATTAGAATTATATCATAAAATTTTAAGCTTAATTTAAAATATTGAAATTGAAATTTTGGGCCGCAAGTTATGACACTTGAGGTATTTTTATTTTTTTATGTTTTAAAATTATGCTATCAGCCGTCTAAATAAGTAGGCAAGTACCAACAACATTCCACTAAATATTAGAATTTAGGAATTTTTTATTTTCTGAATTTTAAAATAATAAAATATTAAAAATATTAATAATTTATTATATATATATTTATAATAAATATATAAAAATATTAATTTTTTTACCTGTACTTAATATTTTAAATATATATATATATTTATAAAAATAATATTAAAAGTATTAATTTTTTTTATCTTATATTTTTATTATACTAAGCATGTTATAAAATATTAAAAAAATAATTATATAAAATTATACTATATAAAATGAGAAATGGAGTGCGAACGAGGTAGGAGTACTACATCAATTCTCACTCTATTAAAAAATTGAGAATAAATTTTTTCTCATTCTTCTTCTCATTTTCCATAAAATTAATTTTTGTTATCTTGTTTCAGGTGGATTCTCTCAACACCTCACACCTGTGAAGGATTTTGCAACCCCTATTTCATGTCACACAAAATATAACTTAAATTAGAATTAAGAAAATATATATTTCAATTATTGGGGTTAAATCCCGACACAAAGAAACCAAGAATTCCCACCCGATACAATTTTCTAAAACGTAATTTTAGTGTTAAGATTTTCAAATGAGTGATTAGTTAACCATCCAACAAAATCTTAGATATGCACTTCAAATTTTCAAGTTACGTATATACAAACTCTCAACACAGTTTTCAACCAATGCTTTTTTTTTTCCCGCCTTTTTAGTAGAATTTGCAAAGTGAAGCAAGACAGCTACCCTGCCCTGCTCTGCTCTACTCTCTCCTTGGAAAAAACAAATTTCAGTTACTCAAAAAACCCATTGATCGCCAAACAAACATACTATACTTAACAATTAAAAATGATATCTAGACATAAAATCATTTTATTCAAAGCTAATTCAGTGTTGGTAATATTTAATAGAATCCACCCAATGTTTTAACAAATAGTTAATATTTATAAAATCTATCTCACAACAACTGTTATATGACATGTGAAATTACAACACTTCGATTCCAAAACATGACCTAAATCTTTTTGAGTGCCCTTTTTTCCCCTTAGTTCTAATTGACAAGATAACACAAAAAAAAATACATCCTATCTCGTTTAAACAAGAAATAACAAAGGTTCATAAGAACACTATTGATATTAGACAATTAGTTCCAACCTTCAATTCATATATTTCATAAATTTCCTAGATTATTGCCGTCTATTTCCAGTAAGAGAAGTATATAAGTTGAAGGAGCGACATATCTCTTTGATATATTTGAATAAGCAAGCAAAACCAAACAACGGTACATGAGTCCAATTAAAAAAGAAATGATCAGAATAATTCCATTGTATTCTTATTCATGTTTATGGTTTCTTAACGAGTCCAGGTTTATCTAAGTTATGCTTATTCTCTAATATAAATAAGATTCAATATGTAATTCAATTATTTTTTCCTCCTGCCAATGACTTACATTATAGGCAAGTTACAGATACAGTGACGTCTCGGCTCTCCGATTTCAGTTATATCACAACCCAAAAATTTTATAATAGAACACATTCTTTATGTTTATATTTGTTCTGAAGTTATGTTCATTGTTTGGCTGTTAAATGAGCACCCACACTTCAAGTAGAGCAGATGAAGAACAAACAGCCAGAAGGTTTATGCACAGAAGCACTTATGCTACAAATATTTCAAATTGAAATCAGTACGTTTTACACAAGAGGAAGGAAAATTTACCTTTTTAACTTATTCAAAGCTGCAACTGGTGGATTCATTCTAGAAAGACCTGTATTCTGTCACCCATTCTGTCATTAAAATCTAACAGCAGCTTCCCTCCTACTTCTTCGGCGGCATCATCCAAAAGTTCTTTGATGTTTACGCCCCCCAATGCTGTATAACATAGTAGGTAATTTTTTGGTTATGACTTTTAAGGATTGATCTGGGAAAAGACACCTGCAATGAATAAATTAGTTTGATAAATTATACCTGGAACTATATTTGTGATTCCATCCAAAAATCCAGCCTGTCAAGAAAAAATGGAATAAGATGATAGTCAATTTTACATAACATAAAATCGTATACATCACATTACTAATGCACAAGATTATCATACAAGATGTGAACCATCCCAAAGATGTTGATAATGGCAATTATGCTTCCCTGGAATGATACCTGTGGTTATTGGATTCCAGTAAAATGTAATTACGAGGGGTGTGCTTCACAAACCCAACAGCTTTTATACATAATTCATTTTGAAGAGAGAGAGAGAAGATTAAGTACAAAAATGAAAGCAATGCATATTAAAGAATAGGAAGCAACAAAGAGCCTCTAACATGAAACAGAAGCTAAACTATTGAAAGACATGTTGAACTTGCTTGGCATATCATAATATTTGTACCTCGTGTGTGAAGAAGCATTAATATATGTTGAGTTCATTTGTTAATCTCGCCCTCTATTTTTAAAAACTTCAAAAAATTATCAGTGACAAAATGTTCATTCTCCAAGAAGGATATATTCATGACTATTTCAAATATCAGGAAGCCAAACCATTTTACAAGACACCTGCTCTCTGTGTTATTTTAAATGTATATGATGCTGGGCAGAATGAAGCGATACTCATGATGTAACATAGTAGGCTAATTATCAGTCACTTGAATTAAAAGAAATATGCAGGAGCATCGGAGGATTTGAGATTAGGGGTGGGCGTTTGTGGTTTGGATCGGTTTGAGATGAAATTTCAAACCGATCCAAACATTGCGGTTTGAATTTTATGCAATCCAAGTCAATTCGATAATATGTCACAAACCGCAATCGATCCAAACCGCATTATGCGGTTTGGATCGGTTTGAGTTCGCGGTTTGAACT
>JAVXUL010000008.1:1885086-1899013 GCA_035590515.1 Trichilia minutiflora | reverse complement strand
AGCCAAACTTATTTACACATTAGCTCTTTATTGCCTATAAGGCAACCACAACCACATACATGTTAAAGTCAATGAATTAAGCTGAAATCGCTAAAGCAATCAACAGAAACAGGCATTTCAAAGTTTTGGCATCAATGTAGTGAATTACTTGCATGGTCACTCCAAGACAATAGCTTTTTGAGATTTGACGCTAAAGAAGTGCATCTGTTTATTCTTTCTGCAGTAATATAATATTTGGTAAGATCTAAACTGTCCAACCAACTCTATTGGAGTCAGAGAGTATAATGTATACACGAGAGGCAGGGATTTGAACAAATTTTCCTAACATAAACAAATACCGCTATAGAACATGTTGCAGAACAGATAAAGTGTGTGCCAGCTTGTTGGTAGCACTACAGATCACACAACAATCTACCACCGAAACTTATTCTGTAATGTTCCAAATCATTCTCGCCATCTCATGTCGTCAACACAGGTTCTGTAAAGATTGAATGCACATACCCAAAGGACGGTTCCATCTCCACCAAGAGTCACCACAAGGTCAACTTTCGTGTGCAGGAGTAAAATTTCTTCTTCTGGAAAGCAATACGATCAACTAGTCATTGGAAAAATTGTAAACAATCATTATGATAACGGAATATATTATAGAGCTTGCAGTGAAACTTCAGCATCGTCTACTCATATGCATTACAAAAGGGTGGAATATCATTGCTACCTGCAAACCTTAGCCCAGCAAACAATAAAACATGGCAGGAATCAGTACTGATTCTGCATAAAATTTTCCTCAACTCACTAAATATACGGCATGTAACACTGTATCATCCAAGTAGATATAGTATCATTAGAATAGGTACACAAGTCGCATTAAAGATAAAGAAGCCAAGTGGATTGGGCGGTATGCCAAGAAAAGTGGGGTGGGGGAATTGAACTGAAAATGATGTTATGAGGACAGACATTTTCCCAAAAGAGGTGGTCTGTATCCAGATACAATGAACTCTTGTTACCACCAGATTATTAAATAGAAAAGCAAAATTAATAATTATAGGAAATCAATTAAAGAATAAATTTTTTTTGAAAGAATGAAAACAAAGAATCAACATCCAGCAGATCAGACATGAATCTGTGAGAGGTATCAACTGTTATCCCCTAGAATCTGTCATAGCAAAAGGATAAAATGCAATTTCCAGTTCTTGATTATATCCTTCTACTTACCTGGTCCCATCTTCAGCCCACATTTTAGGCAAGATAGTCCAAGGGGCTATTTTCAAAGTATGAATAATTAATTAATATTTTATAAACCACTAGAAAACCAAAATTGGTTAATCAAGTTTGGGTTATAAGAGGCCAACATAACAAACAATTAATCAGACCAATTACAGTTCAGTGTTTGAGTTTAGGCAGGCTAGTCCAAAACAGACATAGTTACTGTTATCCTACCTCATAAATTACAATGAGCTGCCCTTATCGAATAATTGATGATAAGTTTTCTCATATTTATGATCCTCTTTCTCAACATTTATTTTGGACATGAATATGGTAACAAAAGAAGGTTTCAAGTGGCATCGAATAAATAACATCCAATAAATGTTCCAATAAATATAAATGTGGAACTACTTACCATCTTTCCATGTTTGAACAAAGGTAAAATAAGATGATTCTGTTAGAAGGTCAGCTCTCACTCGTGGTTCTACATAGATGTTCAACTTTCTCTGCTCTCTCAGCCATCTGTGAATCAAGAATAAGTTAACCATAAATCTGATCCACCATTTGTCCTTTTAAGTCAAAGGCAACTAACAATGTTATTGGTATCACACTACACCATCCTAGTAGTTGCTAATATTAGAGAGTAAAAAGATTATGAGAAAACTGAAACAAAGTTGAGAAAACAAAGTTTTAAATCAGAAGGCTGTAAAATAAGCTGCTAAGGTATCTGACTGCACGATGACAGAAACAACACATGTGAGCAAAATCAGATGGTTGTATCATCCGTGTTAAAAATATTCAATACCAGTACTCTATAAAGGGTACAGCTAGCCATCACAAGATTCTTAAAGAAGAAAAACACTAATAGAAGACTCCTATTAATCTCTGTCATGCATTTTTTGCTATGTTACTAGATACAATAACCACTTCTGCACTACTAACTTTATCGCTAAAGAGCATAAAGCAAATAAAAAGATAAATTGAAGCACAATACAACATGTTATACCGCTAAGTCACTCAACTAATATAACTAGTCAAATCCAAAGTTTGACGCAAAACTGAAGTATTGCTTGGAGTGCAAAATGCAAACACTAATATTGTTTGATCCACACCTGATCATTTGTGCACATAAAATTTGAACAGAAGTTGAATTTGGTTTGGTCAAAATAAGCACAGTCTGTGGGGGTGATTCCCAACTCAACGAAATCTGAAATGAGAAAGAGTGTTAAATTAGGCAATAAATGGAAGCCACCAGTAAACTAATGCTATAAAGTTCAAAAGCTGAATGACAGAAAATATAAAATATGAGGAAAGAATTACAAAGAAAGAAACAAATATGAGTGCCATATACCAACTAAATGACTCAAAATATAGGCGAAAGAACATTATCAAATGAGGACAGCACCTGTTTACTACTGCGCTCTGCAGTTGTTATATTTCCTTTTTCAAAGTAGACAATATCATGCTTGTGTTGATCGCTACTTTCCCCTTTGCACCACCATGAAAGTTTAAAAGATGCCTATGCCAGGAAACACCAAATGAATGGTGGGTAAATATGAACTTCAGCACTAACTATTTCTCAAATGAACAGAATCAGATTTCATTGATATAAATTGTAATTATGCAGCTCAAATTTTCCATATGATTAAATGAAAATATATAATCTACAAGAAAAAACGGAAAAATAGTTGGGAATACTACCAAGACTGTTTGCTCACCATATGAACAATTAATTTTTTGAACATTAGATTAAATTGGTGCAATTAAAAAGACCATTAGACTAAGTCAGTTGCCCACTAGTAGGGGAAATAGAGGAAAACAGACTTAACGCTCATGCACATACAATAATAACAATGATGGCAATGATAATATTAGCAAAAAGAAAAGATACCTTTCTGATAATTTTATTACGATGAACTGTATTGGAATCAAAATCTCCCACATCCTGAAGAACATCATGGGCGCAAATTCCATGCTCCAAACCTCCACTAGAACGCTCATTTTCTTGTTTGCACAGCATAGGTTGGTTGGTCAGCTTATCCAAACTCCCTCCCTCGCAAACACTATTATTCTGTCTAAGACACTTTTCTGTAATACAATGCAAAATTTTCTTCAGAATAAGTAAAAAGGCGATGCTGGTTATAGTATGATGGACAAGCAAATATGCATAGGAACATGGAATACAAAAGAGAACAGCATTATCCACTAAGACAAGACTAATATATAATTATTTGGTCATTTCACCATATAGAAATCTACCATGCATTAGTTTGTGTTTCTACAAAACGGATAATGTCAAAATCTAAAATCAGTTCCTTGGATATCAACAATCACAATAATACACAGGAAAGTACTTCTCCGACCAGCCTAGAAACCTGTCTTGTTCCGCTCCTATAGTTTCCATTCTTAGTGGTCCCAGCTTGAGGCAAGAGAAACATCTTGGAGATCATTCACATTAGGAATTAATTAGCCCACCAAGACCACACTCTCCGGAAATGATTGAAGACATGGGACTTGCATCAACATGTGCAAACTGAAAGAGGTGTCATGAGTTTTTTCATAGATAAGCCGAGCAGTAGTGTAGCAGTTTATTTAGTGCAAAAGTGCTCCTCAACCAAGGAAAAAAAAACACACTCTGTATTTGCAGGCAGAATTGATAATCACAACTTGCATCCAATAAAAACTGGAAGTGAACTCTTCAACAAGCTCAAAAGTTCATCTTTGGTACACGATTCCAAGACAAGCCCATTACCAGCAACCTCAACTTGTAATACCCCTTTAAGCATTAAACTTTCAGTGTTGAAAGAGAAAACTAGCTCAAAAAGAATAATTCATTTAACAAACGAGCAATACCCATTCAAATAGTCAAGTTCAAAATATATACAAAAACCATAAATTCATAATCTCCTATTTTCAATGTTATCAGTCACCTATATCTGGAACATAATGGTTGACAGGATCAGTGCAGTGCAAAGTTAGGGGGCTCTACATACTAAAATTATAATTCCAAAATTAGTTCATATTATATATAGCATGCATAAACTATCACAAATATATAGAGTACATGGACAAAATAATTTTTCAGCCAATACACACCATCAAGGTCCATCTCCATCCAAAGGCCATATGAAAATTATCGTACTTCCCTGTGTCCTCATAGACCTTTGATAGCTAGATGGTTGCCTGGTAGTTTTGCGAATGGTTTAGAAAGGATAAATCCTACTGAAGCCCATACATCCTCCTAGTGAAACCATTGACTTCGTCACACAACCAAGGCACCTCCGTAACTTCCTCTGATCTAGACCTCAGTAGGTGATACTGCTAGCTTATTTTGTATTCATTTATTACTTGTCTTTTACACCCTTGCATTCATCCATTCTAACATCCACATTTTGCATAAAATACTGTTAACTTGTCTTTTCTCTGATCTGGAGGTCTGTTGCTGACACAGCTGGCTTCTCAACATACAATTATATACTTTCTTTCTCTCACCCGGTCTCTTCATCTTAACATCCGTATTTTAAGCATCCTCAAATGGTGATGCTAATTCTTAGTTGTCCTGAACTCTTTACCACATTTGACTATCAATGTTCTTACTCTTACATATGAATATGCAACTACATACATACAGATAATTGTTACTATGTGTGATTTTTTAATTTATGGCATAGGGTAAAAAGGCTGATTGAATCAAAATACCCATTCCATCATGAGAGATGGCAGAAAGAAGTTCAAAAGACGGTACAGAAGAGCCTATAACCAAAATTCACTCAAGTACATGGTTTGACCAAACTGCCAGAATTTCTCAAATTGCACAGCAATTATTATGGCATATGACCCCTCCCCTCCCCATTCCCCAACCTTTTACTTTTAAGAGTCATATAGTCATTTGCTGGAGAACATTCCTTAGCTGCAATCTGTCCTCATCTTAGTACTCCAGTAAAAGCATTAATCCTCAGGGCTTAATAAAATCTAATCGAATAAATAATTGCATAGACATGATGTCAAAACCTTTAATAGATTGTTTAAGTCATACAATTACATGCTTATATCCCCTACACCACTTGAAAGACAATTAAAAATTAAATACATGGTATGCTATTGGACAATTTTAGGACGCTGTTAAGATTTCCATGATAACTTAAGACAATTATTGAAAAGAAAATAGCATCACTGGAGAGAAAAAAAAATGACTAGTTTCGTTGACTGAAGCATCAATGTGACTTATAATTCTGCATAAGTTAAAGCTACTACCTTCAGATAGTTGCCTATCCTGTTCGTTCCAAATTTCACAACATAAAATACATGGAAGCACTAATCTTATCAGTCCCACATTATTTACAGAGGTCTGCACCCACCAACTGTGAAGCTTTTCACATATACCATTGCCTGATAGTGGAATACCATAATCTGATGATAAATAGTCTAAACTTGATTAGCAAGCTCACCAAAACCAGAAAAATGACACACCTCCTTGATACTTGGATTGGAGAAACAGCCATAACAGAAGTCTCAAAGATAAATTCCTTTTTTGAAATGATTAGGAATGCATAAATTGTTGCAGAGAACAGATAATGCTTGATAAAGTGCGTAGTTGAGAACCTCCGAGGAGGAAAAAAAAAGAAAGAAAGAAAATTTGTTGAAACTCCTACGTGAATAATAATTTCAAGAAATGTGTGTAATATAATTATAAATACATGTACTAGGACACTACTGGGACAGGGAAAGGGAAGGTCAAAATATGTAATACATCAAAATATATATATCTATGAGAATGAAGTAGTTATGAGTGGCACTCTTAATTTTCCTATTTTTTAGTAACCATAAATCCCTCGACCATTGTTTGCTCCCAAGCTCTAAACTAGGGTCATAATTGAAACAATGACATAGTTTTAAGTAGGTTCATTTTTAAAATATATCTATTATCAAGGCTATTGATTGCATAGTCTTAACCAGACCGAATCAAAAGTAGAAGCATATTTAGACAGCATATTCAAATTAGGACCTGAAAATTTACAGCCAATAGGGAGACTAAGATATTTAGCTATAAATGAAATGATTATCGAAACAAAACTACTAATAGGCAAGTGCATATAAGCCCTTTCAAAGCTAGAACTAACATTAAAAGCTAAAGCTATATATAAGACGAATGATTTTGCTGATAACAAAATGCCTTCAGTCCTAAATCAAAGACAAAGAAATAAAAGAGTATCAGCAACAACTGTGTATCACTCAATCTAATTCAACTGATGTTGAAGAAAGGGAAAGGAAAATAGAAGAAGAGGAGAAATGATTGAAGAAATAAGGAGAGAAACCAAAACATTTTATTCAATAATCCATCAATACCATCCAGTCTTCCCAAAAACTTACAATTAAGGCCCTATTTATGGTGGTCAAACCCTAAATAAGAAGCAAAATTAAAATCAAGTTCCAATAAAGAAAGAAACTGATTCCTAATAAATAATATAATTCCTACTCAAATAAGAGGCCTAAAAATACTTAACCAATAATAAAATTTTGACATAAATAAGTAATAAATTCCTAAAATCCTAAATAAACAAAAAAATTTTATTTCCTACTATGGATAAAAAGGAAATTGGCTATAAAAATAAAACCTTGGCCAACTAGTACGAAACTTCTTAGGACAGAATCTAAAAATTGAATATCATACTACGTGTGAGTGGTTCTTTATCAAGTTAAACTGCATTGGCTTGAGGCTTTGTCAATGTGGATAATATTATATAGGAGCAAATTTGTTACACGTGCATCAAGCCTCAAACATGATCTCCACTTCAGCCATTTTGCAACCCAATTCTTTGGTTAACATTCCGAATATTGGGAAATCTCAATTAAGAAGAATGATTTTATCCTCAGGAAACAAATATTTCTGAGTTAAATCTATACGGTTGATAATTTTGAATCAGGAGTTACCAACTTCTCTTGTAAACATTAATGCTAATATTTTTTAAATCAGTAATCACAATATGAAATTCTATTCCCATCAAAATGATCCAAAATTGCAACTTGACTTATAAAAACTAACTCATTAGACAACATTAGTCTTGGCGACAATGAAATAAAAAACACTAAAACTGATAAATATAGGATCTTACAAAACAAAAATTGTAGATTACCAAATCCTACGTTCCCTTGTTTCAGTTGAGCTTTTGCATTTACTGAGTGTTTTTGCCATGTTAATTAACCATTAAACACAGAAACTTAAGCTAATAGGAAAGGCCCAATAATAGTATTTAAGCTCTAACACATCCTCATGTGCAAGACACATTGATCGAACACAAGATCAACCACAAATACCCCTCATTAGAATTTAATCACTACAATGTGTGATTTTAACTTCAAGACCACTCAATCAAATTGGCTCTGTTACCACATTAAGTAATCACTCAACACAAAAGATTAAACTGACAGGTAAAAGGCCCAACAACAATGTTTAAGTTCTAACAAGCTAATGCTCAACTTAGATTTCACATCTTTCATTTCTACTAGCAATTTTCTCCCATTCCATATGAAGAAAATGTTGTAAAAACAACTTTCTATTTATGATTTCTCATGGTGGCGCAAACGAACAAGGTATTGAAATGGCAAACTCCATTGTCAAAAGTGGTGTTGAAATGTTGCAGAAGGAGTGTTTTCTTAACGGAAAGTTTTTCTCAACATGGCCCTTATAGTGTTCAATAGGTTTTCCACACAAGCGGCTTTTATAATTTTCAATTGAACATCATATACAAATGACTAAAGACATCTAATTGAATCGACTGCTAATTTCTAAACTGTAGAAGTATAAATGCAGTCTATGGTACTTTAGTTACTCCCATAATAAAGGGTAAATGTGACAAACACAGCTAAAATACAAGTAACACTTATAATCCCAAAGTTGTAAAGGAATCAGAATATTTTCTAAACCACTCTTTATAGATTTCTTCCCATCAACCCCAGAGAATAGCGTCCAAGAAAAGAAAGAGATCAATGCATTTCACTACCTAACCTAAGTCAAAAACATCTTAGATCTTCACACTGAATGTTGAACATAAAATATCATGGAATTCCAAAGCAGATCTTTTAATAATGAAGGAGATCATCATTTGAGAATTTTGTTGACAGACTCCAAAAGGTATTCTTTTCTTATCTACTGGAATACTAGATTAGCAATATACATTGATGAAGCAATTACAAAGTTACTTGTTGTGATGGTGGTTTATCAATTATCATACAGAATATTGGATTGTTAAGAAACAAACTGTCCATAGACTGAGAGAAGCGAGACAAAAGATACAAAGAACTACCCAACAATTAGTAAAGCATACATTTGCAAGAAGTTAATGGTCACATTGACAAAGAACCAAATCAGCTAGACTGCCAAAGATCAACCATATGCAGTAAATACAAAATAGTGCAATCATACAAAAAAGTGCCATCGTATTAACTATAAGCTACAAGACTAAAGGTCAAACAGAATCTGAAACAAATCTGTAAGAGGGCAGGGCAAGTACAATCTCACTAATAAATGACCTCAAATGAGACTCAAGTGGCAGAAGAAGATTTGGTCTAGCTGAATTCATCTAGTTTAGCCAAGCCTTTGATAAAACATAATTTAAACGTTTTCTAAAATGTTAAATGTAATGAATGTTTATATCTGTTTATATTTTTAAATAATTAGAAACCTTTATTTTCCAACCGCAGATTTTGTGCCTTCTCCAGTTCATATCTACGTTTCCATTCAGCAGCCTCAGCTTGTGCAGCAGCCTTCCCTTCAGCTGCTCGCCTCAATGCCTTTGCAACAGCTAAAATTGTGTTTAAAATTATATAAGCATCAGATCTATGAAACACATAGGCAAAACACAGTTCCACAAAAGAGAAAAACATGTTCAAGAATAAATCATCAGAATACTTCTCAGGGCCTCTGAAAACTCTATAAGATGGTCATCAGATCCATGAACAGGAGTTTGTTGAAGAAGTTCCTGCACTGCCTTCTCAGAGTGGAGTAGAGAAAGCGAATCGCAAAAACCATTCTCTGGCTGTGAGCATGAAACACTTGCATCTCCGTGTCCAAAGGAAGCCTAGGAGACAACAGATATAAATATAACCGACAAATAAATCAAAGTATATTTGGGAGATAAAATTATCAAAGATGTTATGCCTGTATGACATAAGGACAAATGTAGATTATTAGAATAAAAAAAGAAAACAGAAGCTGTTAGATATTTTTCCTTGGTCATCATATCCTCCTTTTCTCCAGTACTATGCTCTATTATATGTAATAACATAATTTCAAAACCAAAAGCAAGTCATATGACTTCCTCAAGACAAACGATTTCACATATACACATATTTCACCGTGTATACTATACAGTTATCCCTGAGAGGAAAAGTAAGGTCCAAAAGGAATAAAGAATCCGTAACACATCTTCAACCCTCAAGACAGCAGGCATGCGAAATGAAAATGACATTGAAGGAAAATCTAGAAACAGCATAAATTACTTTCCTCCATAATTTTCTTTGTATTTCATTAATAATGAATTTAGTAATCCATTCGGTTTAAAACAACCTAAGCAACTATAAAGCCGTATGAGTTTAAATTTGAACCAAGCACTTAAAGTCACCTCACCATTGAAGCTAACTTATTCCCACAAATTCAATCCAATGCTTGCCTAATTGACTGGTGATCAGCTAATATCAACACATTTCACACAAACCATGAGCCATTCAAAGCATAGACATAAATAATTGCTGACATACAAACTTGAACCAAATTGCTAGGCCTAGATACCCAATTAAAAGTTTTTCTTTCTAGTCATAAGGTGAAAAACATAAAAATTTCCAATTATCCCACGTATTAATCAGCAAAAGCTACCTATCTATATTGTTAAATACGAAGCAGAAATGAAATTCCTCAAAATTTTCCATCTTGAAGTGCCACAGCTCATGTAATTACCTTAATCAATTAACTCATTACTAAAATTAGGCTAAAGAATTATATTGAAATCAAAATTTGACTAAGATTCAATAAATTCCCCCTCAAACCAAGGGATATAAACTTAATAACAAAGAAATCATAAAGTCAACAAAGATATAGAAAGAATATGATGATTACAGTAGAATTGAGCTCGCTTGGAGACATGACTGGATTGGTGATAAAACTCCAGACAAAGCGAAAGAGAATAAAGAGAGAAATTGATCCCCTCCTTTTAAATTTCTCTCAGACCTTTGATGAAATCAACGAATCCCATTTGTCTTTCAAATAAACTATCATTAAATTATAATTGTCATTATTAGAATGAAATTAAAAAGAAGGACCCGTGAGACCGTTATTCACACAATCCGACAGACGAAAGATAGAGAGATTTAGGAACTAAGAAGAAAGTGGATCCCACGTAAAAGCGTGTCGACTCTGTAAGTTTGAAAGACTTGCGTTGGTTGTACTGGGACTTGATGGAGATGGCGATGGAGATGGAAATGGAAAGTACAAAGTGATGAAGGTCTGATCTGGTGGAAGAACTGCTACCAGATCCTGACACCTGTACGTCAAAACAGAAAAGTCAAATTTTTGTATACATATTTATATATTTATTTTATGAAAATTTTATGTAAAATTTAAAATTTTATTATTTAAATGAATTTTTTTAAAATTTTATTTATCCATACAGATTTATCAGTTAACACCTTTAAAATTCAAATATTTTATCAGTTAAGTAATATTTTTTTAACTAATTATTACATATAAGCTATATATCTTAAGATTTGCATATAGCACTCATATTTTTTAAAACACATTTAATTTAATTTTTGCTTTTAATTTTTCATAATATATGTTAAAATGAGAGTATACTGGAGCAAATTTTATTTTTAATATATTTTAAAATATATTAAAAATTATAAAATAAAAATATTTTAATCTATAACTGTAAATACACGTCATTCATATAATATTAATATATTCAATATTATATATTAATTTTAAATTTTAATATTTTTTATTATACACTATATATTTTTTTAATGACAAATAAAAATTATAAATACAATCATTTTATTATATTAGTATAAAGATAATTTATTTTTTTCTAGCACTTAGTTTAAAAATCAAAAAAAATATTTCTTTTAAAAAAATAGTATTTTCTTCAAAAATTTTAATTTATTAGGTGTTGTTAGGGACTTTTTTGACGTAAATGAATAGATTATATTTTCATTTGCAAACAAGTAGTATTTTAGGGATCGAAATGTTATTATCCTTTGACTATTTAATAACCCAACATCGCTGATCAAAGTGGAATTTGATTACTGATTTAATTAGAGCCGTTCAAATATTTGGGTCAGTACCGATGTTAATTACACTATTTTATTTTATTTTTTTATTTTTATTCTCTAACTTTATTTCCCTAAATTTTATTTAATTTAATGTAATTTTAATTATTATAATAATTATGTGCAATTAATGAACAAAAATTGACATGCTAATTCAAGTAAAAAAAAGAATATTACCATTTTTCTTCAAAAATCTCTCACAAACATTTAAAAATTATTATTAAAAAAAAAAAGATTGTAGGTATAACGAACTACAACCTAGCTTTAATATATAATATTATGAAACAATAGTCAAAGTCTCTTCTAAAAGAACCAATAATTTCGTGGTAAATTTTCAATAACAATGACCTAATTAATTAGATTACCAAAATTGGTGGAGGAGAATTCAGCTCGTCTCAGCATTTGTCTTCTTTTTAAAAGTGGTTTTCTTTTGTCGAAAGAATTTAAAGTGAGTTGTTGATGAAATGACACGTTAGCAAAGTTTTGCTTCTCAGAAAATTGATGCTCGTCTATTATAATACGGTCAAATGATGTGACTATGAAATATTATGAAATTGTATTGAAAAATATGCAAAATTAATTATATTTTTTAAAAATAATTATATCAAAAAAAATATTAATCAAATCTTTTAAAAATTTATTTTTTAAATAATTTTATTCTTTATTCGAAAGTAAATTTTTTTATCGTATTTTAAAATATACTTTTAAATACGATAAAAAATCATTTTTAAATATATAAATATGTCGTGTTTAAAATTGTGTTTTCAAATATAGTAAAAAAACTCACTTTTAAATATGGATAAATTCATCTAAAAATATTTTTTTAATTTAATTAATTAATATTTTTTAAATATAATTATTTTTAAAAAACAATTTAAAAATATAACCATTTTGACATATTTCTCAAATGTATTTTTATGTTAGTATTTTTATATAGTTTAATATTATAAAAGTAGAATTCCTCCTTTATCCTCGACCTCAACCTTATAAAGTCTAGACAAATAAATTTATAGTTTAAATTTTTGTTCATATATTAGATGATGCAAAACTTTGTTCTTAAATTGGGTATTTATGTTATGATAACTTATTAATAATCCAACTTATCTTATCTATAATTTAACAAAGCTTTTAAGTCATTACAAAAAAAAGAAACACCCCATAATGGCCTGGTTATGAGGATGGAATCTGGAACCTTCAAGATATGATATTCGATTCTTACCTTAGAATTTTTTCTATTAAAGCGTTAAAGGATCATGTGATACCTATATACGCACCCTTTGGTTAAGGATGGCTATCAGATGATCCGTGAAATCTCGTCTTTAGGAGGTGTATCGATCCTGTGTTTGATTAGACGTCTTAATGATAACTGGGCATCGGAGTTTCCCCTGTATATAAAAAAAAAATTACAAAAATAGAACAATACTCAATGGTTTGCTTTTCTTGCCTTTTAAAGTTAGAAGTAAGAAAATTTTGTTCTTATTTATTTGATGATTATTAAAAATATAAATTGTTTTTCAAATTTATTCATATAAATTAATATTATATGTTGGTGCAAAAAGTTGGTGTCGTCCTCAACCTAGAGCAACAGTTGGTCTTCTTCTCTCGTTCCTTAACTTGAAACTGCAAAACACTTAATACCTCAGGGATAAAGCCGAATTCCTAGCAAAAACCCTCCGATACTTAAATAAGAGAGGGTTTTACTTTGTGTGTGAGGATAGTGTGCATGAAAGCATAGAATGTTCTTTCTTGAAAATAAGGCAGAATGTAATAGAAAGTGTAATAGAATGTCTTAGAGTGTGTGTGTCTGTAAAAAGTATGTTCGAATATTATAGAATATATTAAAATGTACCTCCCTTGATTTCTGGATGCTGTATATTGGAAGTATAGGAGTTCGTACCTTTGAACACGTGTTGTTGCATGACTGACGTATCCAAGATAATCTGCTGCAAAAGTCAGGGTGTGTGAAAAACTGTGATACTGTTTCGGTCACGTCAATCCAGAGACCCCGGTGTACGTTCCTCCTAGTGAAACTTCCAGTTCTCCTGAGAATGAAATTCCCTAATTCTCGAGAGGCCCTTATACAACGGGCTATGACTTTGATGACAGCTAGAGGTGGGAAATGGGTCGGGCCGGCACGGCCCATCACGAATAAAGCACGGGAACAGTAAAACCCGACACGGAACGGCACGATAAACAGTAAAAACACGGCACGGCACGGCCCAATAAATCGTATAGCAAGTTTTGTTATTGTTCCAACAACATAAAATTAAATTAAGTAATACTTACTGAATCCTTTTAATTTTTAAATTCCAAATACATTTGCCACATTTGCCTTGCAATTCATTTTCGAAACTAACGGAATTGAACAACACAAATTATATAATTGAATCAACATTTCAAA
>JAVXUL010000008.1:1863051-1876710 GCA_035590515.1 Trichilia minutiflora | reverse complement strand
TCCGTCAATGGTTATCTGATGTGAGAGATATTGCTTATGATGCGGAGGATGTACTGGATAAATATATGATTCAAGTCAATGATGGGCGAACTTTGAAAAGAAGGCAAGGATGCTTAAATTCCATCACAAAGTGTTCTTGTGTTGTTGGTAAATACAAGGGAAAGACGAGTCTATATAGCATAGGCAAAGATATCAATACACTCAAAAACAGACTCAGTGATACTTCTCGTAGACGTCAATCGTATGGCCTTGAAAATATTACAAACAATAGGAACGGAGAAAATCCTGCTCTTGACAAATTGAAACAATTCAGAAGATCCACTCGTTTGCAGTGGAAGATAATGTTGTTGGATTTGAGGATGCTGCTGAAAAATTGTTAGCTAAACTCTTCGACAAGGATCCACGGAGAATGGTAATATCTATTGTTGCTATTGGTGGTTTGGGCAAAACAGCTCTTGCCAGAAAAAATTATCACAACATCGATGTCAAGAATAAATTTGAATATTCTGCATGGGTGTCCATGTCACAAGATTACAAACTTAAAGATCTTCTTCTGAGCATCATAAATTCCTTCGGCTTCAACAAGAAAACAGAGAACGCAGAGGAGACTGTAGAAGATATGGAGAGGGCTCTTTACAAATCCTTACAAAAACATCGATACTTGATGGTAGTGGATGATGTATGGCACAAAGAAGATTGGGAATGCTTGAAAAGAGCTTTTTCAGACAACAAGAATGGAAGTAGAGTAATTATAACAACTCGCATCAAAGAAGTTACCGAGCGCTCCGATGGGAAAACCTATGTTCACGAACTTCTATTTTTAAACCCAGAATAGAGTTGGAGACTATTCTGCCATAAAGCATTTCGAAATAGAATCGGCGATCAGAGAGGATTGGAAAAATTGGGGAGAGAGATGGTGCAAAAATGTGGCGGCCTACCACTTGCTATAGTTGTATTGGGTGGAGTTTTGTCTACAAAGGATCCACAAGAGCGGAGAATGGTTCGTGATCACATCTGGCAACATTTAATGTCCGATTCAATTCATATTTCTTACATATTAGATTTAAGTTTTAATGATTTGTCTTATCAATTGAATTTGTGCTTTCTCTATCTCAGCCTTTTTCTAGAAGATTATGAGATTAGTATAGAGAGACTAATCCAATTATTAGTGGCAGAAGGTTTTATATCCCCAAATGTAAATCAAATAATGGAGGAGGTGGCTAAAGTAAACTTGAATGAGTTGATTAACAGAAGCTTGATTCAAATAGCAAAAAGACGTTGGGGGAGAGTTGCAACCTGTCGAGTTCATGATCTTCTGCGGGATCTTGCAATTGAAAATGCGAAAGAGCTCAACTTTATTAACATTTATGATGAGATCAAAAATCCGACTCTCTCTACAGTCTTGTCTTCATGTCGAAGACAAGCTGTTTATTCGCAAACTCCAAGTTATTTGTGGCTGCGACATGCTAATTCACTCTCACGCTCCCTTATGCTCTTCAATACTAAGTTCGAAAATGACATTGTGCACTTGTTCAAAAGATTTCTTTTATTAAGAGTACTTGATTTGGAGCATTTCTCGTATTACAGCTTACATGAAGACGTGGGAAAGTTAATTCAGTTGAAGTATTTGAGATTGAATAATACTTCACTGATATTAGGATTACCACCCGCCGTTGTCAAATTGCAGAGGCTAGAAACTCTGGATTACACCTTCTCACTAAAACACATTGAAACAGTTGGATCAGTATTTTGAGAAGATGGATATTAGATATCACAGTAAATGATTTTAATATAAGTGGGAGTTTGTTATGTTGTACGTTCTAAAATCATTCGTGTTATCGATTTTGGATATTTTGTATTAAATTATGTATTAATAATTAATATACAGTATATTGTTATTATTAATAAAGAAATTATTTTTTTATTTTTATATGTGTATTTTACTTCCTTTTCTTTAATCATACAATTAAAAAGTACACATATAAATACTGGGATAATAGTTATCCAAATCATTCCATACATATGTAATATCATTTGAGCACTAATGTTGCATAATAAGTATGTTGATAAGTTATCCGAGATGCTTTGGGCTTACGGAATCACCCCTAGAGTTGCCACATTCATTTTAGCTTTTGGATGTGAAGCTATTGCTCCAGTTGAGGTTGATATCTCAACTTTTCGAGTATCAATTATGATGGGGAAAGGAATGAGTTGAGCAGACGTCTAGATTGGATTTATTAGAGAAAAATGAGATGAGGCTGCAATAAAGATGACAGTCCACTAGCAAAGGGTTGTTTGGTACACAACAAGAAAGTCAGACGTCGAACCTTCTAGAGAGGAGACTTACTTCTCAAACAAGTAATGCTCAATATAAAACTTCCTGGTGAAGGGGTTTTCATTGTCAACTAGGAAGGACTATACAAGATCACTCAGGTCCTTAGACCTGAAGTCTACAAGTTGGAGACTATGAGTGGAGTACGAGTTAGAAAGCCTTGGGATGCTAAAAAGTTAAAATTGTATTACCCCTGACTAGATATTTGGTGTTCTATACATCTATTTCTTGAAGAAATGGAACTCTATCATTCTTTGAAGTATTCTATGTGTATTTAGTTTTGTACTCTCAACTAGTAGACATTCTTTTCTATTGTTAAAGTAACTTGTTAAAATGACTTATTGATTAATGTTGATGATACTTGTTAAAACGACTTGTTAATTGCCTGGACTATGTAGCCCTCGACCCAAGATCCATGATAATTAAAACTCTATTCTACGTTTCTATTATTCTTAACGGGTTGGCAAACAAATGAGTTTATTATTTCTTATCTGCTTCTAAGGCAATTTATGTTTATAACTAACGAGGTTAGTAAAAACTATCATGGCTACTTTATTTATAAATTAGTTAGATTGAAACTGACCTGACTTCTATGTTTGATAAAATATTTTTTAAGTATTTTATCTCAGTTAACCATTCTGGTACAAATTATAAGTTTGAGTAACGTTTATTGCTTAATATATTTTAAGTTTTTACAAGTACAAACACATATTTACATAAAAGATATTTATCAGAGTATAACAGCAAAAAGATTACTCAGAAATTTAGAATAGAACGAAAGAATTTGTTATAACATAAAAACTTGTTCGTTTACATTGTTAAAAAAATGATAACAAAAACAACAGAGTTTAAGTCTAGGCACGAGGAGTATCTTCTTGATATTCCTAAAACTTTACACTCTATTCTATGAGGAGATTTATGACCTATTCAGTCAAAAGGTCAGCGCGGGCAGTTGGGAGATCTACAAGAGTGGTCTTGGCAGCAATGTCGGTAGAAAGAGCTTGGCTGGCTGAGGTAGCAATTGTATCACCGAAATCGGGTATTTCTCTTCCCAGAGCCTCATATAGCTAATCGAGGTCTAAGTTAGGGTATCGGGACTTAAAGGTTTGACAAGTCAAATCCACAGCCTCATCTACCCGAGAATCAGCAGCATCCTTAGCTGGTTCTTCAGCTCTCTTAAGATCTTCAACTACCTTTAACTTTGAAATCTAAAGTTTAGCCTCTTGTTACGTTAACCGAGACCTCAGGTTTTGAATTTGGCTATTCAAATTCATCTGCTCTGACTCCACGACAGCCACCTTAAGCTCCAAGCCTTCCTTCTTTTTGGCCCACTTCACCTTTTTTGTCTCAAGTTTGGTCCTCTTAAAATTCAGAAGTGCCTCTACCTCCTCAACCCTCCCAACTACCCATTGGTTCTGTTCTTCTAACTTGCATAACATGAATTCAATGGCCTCTTTGTCTTCTCAAGACTCCAGTCTCTGAGAGACACTGGGAGAAACATGTTTTTCAGCATCACTCGCCAACCCCAAAAAATGAGAATAATGTTGTCTTTTCTCTTTACTTATGTCTTTTGGGCGAAGCACGGGAATATTGATTGACTGAAAGAAGCTCTCCCTAACAGGTGACTTTGATGTAACAGTTCTTCTCTTCTTGGGATCCTTCTTTATTGGGGGAGTGTCAGTAATCACTCTTTTCCCTTTGTCTTTTATCACTAAGGGGCAGGTCTCGAAATCAGAATCCGAGAGAATCTCTAAGCTCTATGTCTCCTGAGGATGAGACCCTCTACTGTGGCCATTAGTTGTTCTTTTGGTGATAGGAGCCTCGTGGAGGTCTCGACCTTCTTTTTCCCTATGAGTTTGCTCAGGATAGCAAGAGGATTCGCAGAGATTTTCTTTGACGCCTACGAGTTTGCTTAGAAAAGTCCGAACTAAACCCGAGACGAATAGGTTCACATCAGAAAGCAAGACTTTCTGATCATGTGCCTGAGATCTCGCCATCTTGATAAGCTCTAGGTTGCAAAGGCTTAATTCCCTTTTCCTATCCACACTATGCCCTCAGTAAACATTCTCAGAACAGGGATGTTAGGTTCAGAGTTTCAGTTCGCACTTACAAAGAACTATTTACTTTTTTAGTCTTTGTTATAAGTAGGGTTCCCCTTTATTGGATTTGGTTTCCGAGGCCTTACCTAAAGATAGTACCATTTTGGATTCTTTTTGGGGTTTCTCTTAAGTACAAAAAGGCATTCTATTTCTTTTATGAAAGGTGGGGAGTTGGATATCTAGTTCTACAATACAAACAAGCCTGTGAGTGTCCTCTAGCTATTTAAGTTGAGTTCATAGGGTGCTATCCTAAAAGAGGCAAAAACTTTGAAAAAATAACTTTGCAAAAGTAACCTAGCCCGTAAGTAAATAGTTCCTCACTAAATGCGATTTCACCTTCGGAAGGATAGTTGGGCCTCTCATTGGCCTCGGTGCCTCAAACGTAGATATCCTCAAGAATTTTAAAGCATGATGTTAAGGTTTCTAAGTTTGTCTCTATTATTGACGAGGCGAACTAATCGTGCTCATATGAGGATTTGGCCTCCGAAACTGGCACTAAGCTAGCCATGAATGCCAATTCTTCCTTTGAGTTGTCTCTCCCAGAAGCAGCCTTGAGTATAGTAGAAGAAGAGCTGGAAACAAAAACCATTTCTGCCCCAAAAATATAAGGAAAGGGTTAACATGACTGCTTTAGGGTCATTAACATCTTATAGATATTCTTATTCCTACATAAAGTCATTATGCTCTATTGTTCAAGATCAAAGCAAGATGCAAATTTTATTTCTTATGATTATGTCTACACTATTTCTAACGTAACTCTCTACTTATTTAATAATTTTAAATAATGCCTACGTTATCAACCATGAATTATTCAAACTACTACAGCAAATATACATACATCTTGCTTTCTGTCATATACTATCATACCTATGTAGTGCAGAAAAATAATCAAAAGTTTCGATGAAAGAACTTACTGATGATGACGATGAAGAGATGAAAATCGAAACTTGCTGGAGATTTAATTGAAAACTGGATGCTGAGATTGCTGGAGTGTTTGCAAGAGTTATTATTGCAGGTAGGAGAGAAGAAAAAGGGCAAAGGTTAAGAGAAGACAATATTTATAAAGACAAAAAGTGGGTAATGAGTAGTCCAAGAAACCTAAGCAGAAAACCAAATCTGATGGGCAGGGAGCTACCACATCATATAGGCCCTAAAACGCTAAAAGTCACGTCTATTCAAATTTAAAATTGGTAGGATCCACTTTTCAGATAGATTAATATAGTCCTAAAAATATCAGTCTTTTCAATCAGAGTATTCAATAGGGAGCAGTCACGTGGAGTGACGGTTACGTCCTTTAAAAGTAATTTAAAGGATGACGGTATTTGAGTGAAGGTAATTAAAGCGACAACAATATAGAAATTTTTTAGTTTTTAATTAAAATTTTATTTTAATTAAAAAATGAAAGGCTTGATGTTTGGTATTTTACTAGAGCCCAGTCCAAAGGCTCAAGCCCATTGTTCAGCGGTATCTATCTCTCTGAGCCCACGATACAGTACGGATCCGAAACCTTCTTCTATAGCAGTTAAGTAAAAATCTCCTTGGGCTACGTCATTATCTGAGACCACGTTTTCTAAAGAGATGTTTCGAGTCATTCATAGGTACCTTGGATTCGAGACTTACTATTGGGTTTAGTATCCGAGAACTACTATGGTACTTAATATCCAAGGTCTCCTGTTCTCTTAGGATTGGCTATAATCTTCACATAATCATGTAAAAGTTATAATATATTTTTGAGACCTAATGTTGTTCGGGATAGGCCACCCGATCCCATCAATATTCAAGAATATTCATTAATACACATGATCAAGTATTATTTTCATGATAGTTATGCCCTATGATTCACGTAAACAAACTTTCAAAGGGAGCCAATGCGAGAGGTACACATGCTTACGGTTATGGTTGCAAATAATTAAAAGGCAACAGAATTCAGGAATAAGGGAGGGATTCATTCCTTTTACTAGTAACAAATATTTTTACTTTTACACACACACTTTTCCTATAATTTTTTCTCTCTAAATTTTTCTTTTTGTGCTCTCTCAAGTTGCTCTCAACTTACATACACAAGCAAAATCCTTACTGACTTAAGCATCAAAAGGTTTTCGTCGGGAAACTGACTTTATCCCTTAGAGTTTTCTTTGTTTTACAGACCAAATTTACAGTAAACAAGTTCGAAGAAGAAGTTAGTGCACGAGATTGAAGAAGGTATCAATTTTTTGTATCAACACTATGTTATAATATTCATAAGAAATATTCAATATATCTACTAGTTAATATTATTATTTAGTCAATACCATTTGCATAAATAACATTTTTATAAATTTTATTTAACGATTAAATAAATTATCTAGATAATTTACATGCATATATTTTTTTTCAGTATATTATATAATAAAAAAATAATTTACGTATATGAATGAAGAACTTTTTTTAATTATTTATAAATAATATAATATAAAATTATATGCTATAAAACTAACAACAAAATTGATTTTTAAGACATACATTAGTATTTCCAACTTATACAAAACCAAAATAAAATAACTATCAATTTGATAAAAACATGCTTCTAACGAGCAAAATCTAAGCATTTATGAATTGATAAAAATCAATTCATTTTTAACCTCCATCAGTGCAACTAATTTGGTTTTAATTAGTATTATTGAATTTTAAATTTTGTAATATGCAATGATAGGATTAGTTTTTATAGTGGAACACTAAAAATACCAAAAATAGGGAAAAAGCAGAGGTCAAAATGGATAGTTTCTAACTTCTTTTGACCAAAGTTAAAGGTTTAAAGGCCCTTTACTCTATATTTTATAAAAATTTTCAGATTTTTAAAATTTAGGTAAAAAGTAGAAAATCATTATTTTTTTATTAAGTAAAAGTGTTTTAAAAAGTTTATTAAATAAAAAAACAAATTTAATTAACAAATTCAGATAATTAAACACTAAGAAAAAAATGCTTTATTTCATTGTTTGGTTATAATACAATATCTTTTTTTTAAATAAATACAATATAATGGAGATATAAACTATTATAAAACTAATGTTACAATATTATAGTATTGTCACACGTCTCATATGCATAAAAATAGAAGAAAAGGACATTGAGTCACTTAAGATTTTGATTGAAATGACATTTTCACCCAACTTAAAATGTGAATAAACGGGAAATTAAGTATTATTTAATTTAATGACATTAAAATATCATTTTTACCCAACTTTAAGCGTCTTAATGTATATTATCCACAAAAATATAAAACATATTACAATAATATAAAATATAATATTTGGGTATTTTGTCAAGGTCCAGCCCACGGATCCAGGTTCATCTCCAAGCTTTTGTCCAGGCTCACCATATAGGCATATTATCCCTGAGTGGACCCTTTGATACGACGTCGTCCCGAGGAGCCATCTACATCTTGTAGGAGATAATGAGATTGCCTCGGGTACTCTGTTCAAGGCTACTGTTCAGAAGGTCTCCTTCGAGTTACTCGTAGTTGATCTGCACTTGGGCAGAGGGTCCTCAACGACAAGCTTTCCGGGCTCGAGCTCAGGGGGTCGGACTGATATGGCCCATATAAAACAACAGGGACTCACGAATGCTTGAGGTATACAGGCCTCTACAACGCTACATTCTGGTGTCATCAAAGCCATAGCCCGCTGTATAAGGGCCTCCCAAGAACTAGGGGATTTTAATCTCGGGAGAACTGGAAGCTTCACTCGGAGGAATGTACACTCGGGGTCTCGAAATTGACATGGCAGGAACAGTATCACAGTTTCGCACGCCCCCTGACTTTTGCAACAGATTGTCTTGAACACGTCAGCTATGCAGCAACACGTGTTCAAAGGTACGAACTCCTATGCTTCCAATATACAACATCCAAAAATCAAGGGAGGTACATTCTATGACATTCGAATATACTTTTTATAGACACACACACTCTAAGACATTCTATTACACTTTCTGTTACATTCTGTCTTATTTTTAGGAAAGAACATTCTATGCTTTCATGCACACTATCCTCACACACAAAGTAAAACCCTCTCTGACTTAAGTATCGAAGGGTTTTTGTTGGGAAACCGGCTTTACCCCTGAGGTGTTCAGTGTTATGTAGTTCTAGGTTAAAGAACGAGAGGAGAAGACCAGTTGGTGCTCGAGGTTGAAGACAACACCAACTTCTTGCATCAACATTTGGCGCCGTCTGTAGGAAATTCGATCAAAAAGCCAGCAAATAAGTTATTCACAGCAAGGATGACCAACGTCAGGGGTTACTCAACCATGAGGCATGTATCAGAACGTAGGAACACAGAAGGAGATTCTGTGGAAGCTACGGCTACTGCAGAAGGGGCTGATAGTGCCTTGCATGAAATTCTGGAGCATGGGAGCCCTTGGTCAAATGCTGCTGAGGTACATGCACGTAGATCGGATAATACAAAGGAAACTGAAGAAATGACCCGATTATTATAGCTGCTTTAAGACAGTGAACAGCGGCATGTATAGAAATACAGACAGATGCAGATATTGGTCAAGGAAGTGTCAGAGATGAAAAAAATGATACATGCCAACACGCAGGATGCAAGGGTATCGGACGAGATGGTAGAGAGCATCTTTTCTCGATCAAAAGTCGTGCTGAGGGATGAAGAAAGAGTCGGGAGACAACCCAGGACCAGAAGGTATATAGTTGTAAAAAAAGGAAAAAATAAGGCTGTAAAGAAACCCCATTCGAATAGAGTGGGGGTTAAAAATGCATGCATGCCCCCCGTTGCTCGGGAAAGGCACCAGCCCGGGTCTATAAGAGTGTCCCAGAGCCCAGAAGCTGTTGAGGAGATACCTGATGATACCAGCCCACTTCCGAGTGATATGAGGGTACTTTTGGAGCAAAGGCAGATGAGAGAACGCGAGGCATTTAGGCAAGAGAACCTGTGTCATGAGGGGGAACGGGGGACTGACAACAAGGATAGAGATGTAGAGTCCTTGGTAAGAAAGGTGATGGAGGAGATAAGTAAGGAAAAGGTTGGCCCCCGAGGTAAACTAATTGAACCTATTCCAGTGACCGACCCCTATTCGAAGTCACCTTTCACACCTAAACTGTTGGGCCAAACCTTGCCCAAAAAGTTTAAAATGCCATAGATTATCCTATTTTATGGGAAGACAGACCCATCTCTATACATGGACTTTTTTCAAGAAATGATGCTCGTCTAGGATCTAAGTGAAGATCAGATGTGCCGTCTATTTACCCTGACCTTGGAGGGGTAAGCCAGAAAATGATTTATGGGTTTAACTCCTAGGAGCATCCAGAGTTTTGAACAGTTGTATGATGTGTTCACCGCAGAATTCAGAGGTGCAGTCTTTAGCTCCAAGACCCCGAGCTCCTTGTTACTGCTTAAACAAGGAAATGACTAAAGTCTCAGGAGCTTCGCTAAAAGATACCACGAGGAGGTGCTCGAATTGGTAGCTTTCCACTACCCGCTGGCCCTAGAGGGGCTGAGTTAAGGGCTCAAGATAGACAGGGCCTGGTATGCTATATGTAAGTCCTCGGTGAGCACTTACGAGGCAAGTCAGAGGAAAATACTTGATGAGATAGAAGTCGAGAATCAAGTGATGCTCAAGATGAAGGAGTAGATGCCCGTAGGGGCTCCCCCGAGAGACAACAATCGATTTAAGAAGTCCGATAATAGGAGGTGGAGAAATGACGGGAGGAAGTTTCTTGAGGCTAGTTAGGGAAGGGATCGAGTCCCCGAGTACTACAGGTGTAACAGGTGGAGAGAGGAGCAGTATTCTAGGGAGCGAAGATCACCTCGAAGAGACAATTCGAGGCGAATGGAACAGGGGAAAGGGAAAAGAAAGTTTACTCTACTGAACGCTCCCCTTTCACAAATTCTGGAAGAGGTAAGAAAATGGGGGATATTGTTGTTAAACCCCCGCCCGATCAGACATAGACCCTCAAGAGAGGTAGGAAATAAATTTTGTGAGTTTCATCAAGACATGGGACACTTGATAGAAGAATGCTACGAGTTGCAGAATTAGATTGAAGTATTGGTCAGAAATAATTACCTGACCGAGTTTGTAGCTCATGACGAGGACAGGTCCCAAGATACGAGACGAGCTCCGGGGCATGATGACGTAATAGTGATCATTGGTGGTCCCACACTTGCTAAAAGTTCAAACAATTTCAGGAATAACTATACTCGATATTCTATCCCAAGTACAAACATAGAGCCACATGTGTTGAATCTGCATACAGAGAAGAAATTGAGGATAGCCTCGGTACCAATCATGTTTACCAATGAGGATGAGAATGGGATCCATTATCCTTATGATAATGCTTTAGTTGTTACAATGATAGTCGGGACTTCCCAAGTTGTGAGAATCTTGATTGACACGGGGAGCTCTACTGATATTATTTTTAAAGAGACGATGGATTCTCTAGGTATAGAAGACCTGAGGTTGAGACCAGTAGAGATCGCCCTGCACAGATTCAGAGAGTCATGCATGTATCCCTTGGGAACCGTACACTACCGATCACAATGGGCGACAAACCATACCAGAAGGTCATCATGGTAGACCATTCCTCCGATCCACGAAAGCAGTAGAGAATGTTCATTATTTGAAATTGAAATTCAGGGTCGGAGAGGGGATCAGGATTATGAGAGGGAATCAAAGGGAAGCCCAATCCTGCTTTGCTACTACTTTACGAAATTCATATTGCATTCATAAGAGCCCCTTGGAGAATGAGATCGAGGGGTGTGAGCAAGGCGGTTGGTAGGAGGAGCACTCGAAAGAGTCGGACGAGAGGAAGAACCAATTCAGAGAATCATCTTCACCCGAGCTGATTGAAGAAATAGAGTCGATCACTCTAGATAAAAAATGACCTGAGAGATTGTTGAGTATTGGGTCCTGCCTGCTCCCCGAGCACAGAGCATCATTGATTCAGGTGCTTAAGAGGAATGCTGATGTGTTCACTTGATCCTATGATGACATGCCAGGGATTAGTATTCGGGTCATAGCTCACAGACTGATGATAAATCCAAAGTTTAAACCTGTAGTACAAAAGAGGCGGACATTCAATTTCGAGAGGAGAGAAGCCATTAAGGTTGAAGTAGACAAGCTTTTGAAAGCGTGGTTTATCCGAGAGGTTTAGTACCCCGAGTGGATTGCAAATTCGTAATGGTGAAGAAGGCTAATGGAAAATGGAGAATGTGTATAGACTTCACCGACCTGAATAAAGCTTGTCTAAAAGATAGTTTTTCCCTTCCAAAAATTGACCAGTTAGTAGATGCAACGACTGGTCACGGGCTCTTTAGCTTTATGGATGCCTTCTCGGGGTACAACCAGATCAAGATGCATGAACTCAATCAGGATAAAACTGCAATCGTGACTGACCAATGGCTATACTATTATACGATCATGCCTTTTGAGTTAAAGAATGTAGGGGCCACATTCCAAAGGTTGGTTAACAAAGTTTTTGAGCCTTTGATAAGGTCCACCATAGAGGTGTACGTGGACAACATGATTACCAAGTCTGTGCAGGCTTCTGACCATGCTAAGCATATAGAGGAGACCTTCTCTAACCTGAGGAGGTATAACATGAAACTGAATCCTGAGTAGGAAAATTTATCAGGTATATGATCAGTGAACGAGGCATCGAGGCCAACCCACAAAAGGTCCAGGCCATCCTAGACCTGAGGCCCCCAACTACAATGAAAGAGCTGCAGAGTTTGACGGGGAGGCTAGCGACTTTGAGCAGATTGATATCAAAGGCCACAGATAAATGTTTCCTTTTCTTTCAGATCATGAGGAAGGGGAAGAGGCTGGAATAGGATGAGAGCTGTAATCAGACTTTCTGAGAGTTAAAGGAATACTTGGCACACGTTTCCCATCTTGTTAGCCTCGAGAAGGGGGACGTTTTACAGTTGTATTTGACGGTTGATGAACACTCTGTCAGCTCTATCCTTGTGAAAGAAGATGAGGAGAAGTTGCAAAGGCCTGTGTACTACACCAACAAGTCTTTATTAGATGTCGAGACAAGGTATACTCCACATGAGAAAGTTTGCCCTTTCACTTGTTGTCGCTGTCAGAAATTTGAGCCCTTACTTTCAAGCTCACCGTGTAATTATGATGACGGATCAAACTCTGAGGCAAATTCTTCATAAGCCTGATCTGTCAGGATGGCTAGTGAAGTGGTTTATCGAACTTAGTGAATATGACATTGATTATAAGCCTCGGAGGGCTATTAAAGTGCAAGCACTGGCAGATTTTGTGGCAGACCTCACAGTCTCGGATCAGATGGCCATATTACAGGTCTCAAATGTCAACAGCAATCGAGACGAGAGTGGCAATCCCAACCCTCAGACTGCAGAGGGGACTTGACGGATTTATGTAGATAGGGCATCGAACATTCAAGGGGGAGGAGCAAGAATAATTTTAAAAAGGCCAAACAGTGAAGAAGTCTTGTACTCTCTGGGATTTGATTTCAAGGTGACCAACAACGAGGTCGAGTATGAGGCACTAATTAATGGGATGAAATTGGCTAAGGCTTTGGGAGCCTGGAATTTGATTGTATATAGCGATTCTCAGTTAATCACTAGTCAGTTGAATGGGCAATTCCAGACTCAGAAAGACAATATGTAAGCCTACTTAGTTCAAGCCAAGAAATTGATAGAGGCCTTTCAGAGCGTCACTGTTGAGCAACTTCCCCGAGCAAAAAATTTTAAGGCATCTCTGACCAAATTGGCCTCGGTGTTCAAGGGAAAATTTTCAGCTATTGTGCCGATCGAGATTCTGATGCAGAGGAGTATAAATCTTAAAGAAGACTTTGTCACTACTCTACAGGAGACCCCCGATCTGATGTGGATGAGGGAGCTTAAATCATAAATTCAGCATGGAGAACTTCCGAATGACAGAAATAAAGCGAGGAAGATAAAGAATCGAGCAACCAGGTACGCTGTTATTGATAATGTACTTTATAAATGTGGATTTACTCTATCATACTTGAAATATTTGAGACCAGATGAGGCAGATAGAGTACTTGAGAAAATCCACAACGGAACCTGTGAAAGTCATGGAAGGGCTCATTCATTGATGTACAAGATTATCCAATAAGGATATTATTGGCCCACAATCTCTCAGGATGCTTTCAAGATAGTCAAATCTTGCCATCAGTGTCAGATTCATGGGGATATCCCGAGACAGCCCCCGAAAGAACTCACACGTCTTTCGAGTTCT
>JAVXUL010000008.1:1801891-1816601 GCA_035590515.1 Trichilia minutiflora | reverse complement strand
AGTCCTCTGCAACCGGCCCAGCCCGTTTATATTGGCCCGAACCGGCCCGGAACCGTATAAACAGTGTTCCGAGTCAGGTCGGGCCCGGGTTGTAACGGGCCGGGTCGGGCCGGTTCGCGGGCCGACCCGGGCCGTTAGACACCTCTATATGTTAATATATTAACCATAGTAGCTAAAAAGATTTGCAAAAATGTTTTGTAAATCAATCTAGTCTACAACACCTCATCATTACTTCCATCATCTTCAAACTAGTGTGTGAACATTTTTGAAGACTTGGAGGAGACTTGAAGTTTGATGGATAAAGTTTGATTGGGTAAAACTTTCTTTAAACTCTAAGTAGATATATGCTAAATTGTTTAGTTTCATAAATATACATAAAAAAAAAAATGGCTCTATGAGTTTTTTTATAAAATCACATTTTATCTAGGTCCTTTACTCATTCTACTGGTTTATCTATCTATATATCTATATCTATATATATCTATATCTATCTATCTATCTATATCTTTATCTATCTATCTATCTATCTATATATATATATATATAGATATAGATATAGATATAGATATAGATATTAAGAATTATAGCACATAAATTCGGGATATATTCTTAACTAGAAATTACGGGAAAAGAATTATTTTTTCTTCCTCTAAGGACAAACATTAATTAACTTATTTTTTTAACTTTGTTATCTTAAAAAACAAAATAAATATTGTAGACAATCAAAAGATAAAGGAGTAATTTGAATAGAAGTTGCCCAACATAAATAAAAGTTGTTTAATTATTAGTGTCAAAGTATACATACGAACATAATTTGGTTATTGTTTTTAACACTAATTTTATGTTTTATCATATTTTAAGAATTTATTTTGATTTTAATTCATTTTATTCAAGGTATAAAAAATATAAATAATTTTACTAAAGAAATGAAAAATGAGTTCTAAGAATTACGTAAATGAAGAAAAAATAAACTCTATTAAAATATTTTTCTCGTTATCGCAAATTATAACATATAAATTATTATTCCTGTCATAAATCTTGAGAAGCTATTTAATCTTTATTTCTTAATATAGATAGATAGATAGATAGATATTTGACAGTTGACGACCACAGGAGATCATGAATATAAAGAATAAAAAGGAATTTAATATTAAACGTGTACCACAAAATCGCCGCCTTCCATTATATATTCCTGAAATTTTCAAAGCAAGCACTGTAATGAAAAAAATTACAGTCGTGGGATCGTCAAAGCTGATGCAATGAAAGCAAGGTTGGCCTAAATAATGCATTGGCATTCCAACTATAAATAGAAAACTCCAAGAGCAATCACTCAGAAGCAAAACAGGCAACTGAGTGAAACAAGAATTAAACACAAAGCAACGATGGGGAGCACTGATATTGGTGAAACGGTGAGTAACAAGCAGGTGATATTGAAGGCTTTCGTTGAAGGTTTTCCAAAAGAAACAGACATGTACATGAAAACAAGTTCTATTTGTTTGAAAGTAGAAGAAGGTTCAAAAGCCGTTATTGTAAAGAATCTGTACTTGTCTTCTGATCCTTACATGAGGACTCGCATGGAAGTTTGTGAAGATCCTATTGATTTATTTTCCTTCGTACCCGGATCTGTAAGAACTTCAACCAAGTTTTACTTTTGTTATATTCTGTAAAAATCATTTACAGAATTTTTGTTGACTTCATATAACTGTATATATATGTATAAAATGCAGCCAATAGAAGGGTTTGGAGTTGCTAAAGTTGTGGATTCAGGACACCCAGATTTCAAGGAAGGTGACTTAGTTTGGGGAATGGTCGGATGGGAAAACTACAGTCTTATCAAAAATCCTCAGACACTCTTTAAAATCGATCATGCTGATGTTCCACTCTCGCATTATACCGGAGTTCTGGGTCAGTTCTTCTGTTTCCTTGCTTGGTTTGATGTAGAACTGTAAGTAAAAATAAAATAATTCAAAAATTTTTAGTCAAATCTAATTTGTATATTTTATTTGAACTAAGATTTTATTTAATAATTTTTTTATTATGAGTCATTGTTTAGGTCTTATGTACGAGAATGCGATTAGTATAAATTAGTTAATTAATGAAATAAGATATAACATGATTAATTTTATTTAGATTGCTTTAAATTTTTTTAATTTGATTCTTGTCTTATTTCATAGGTCATTTAAGTTTTGGTTAAGAAAATTTTATTTTACTTATCTAATATTATATTGCTTAGTATAGTAAATTGATTCCTATTATAAATAAGGTCTTCTGTTATTTGTTATTTAAACTTTTTTAATCAATAAATTTCCCTTTTTGATCTTATGTCTCAAGAATTATTATTTTGATACTCGTGTTTTTGAATCGTTTGAATTAATATCGATAACTAGTCTCTTTTCTAGAACGATATCTAGCAGACTGCGTACAACTAATTACATTCAACAAAGTGTATTATCTCACCTCTGCTTTCCCTATGTGTCAATTAATAATTTTTTTTAAAATATTTTAAGATTCAGTAGATCTCTCTTATACTCTATATGTATGCTAGAGCAATCTTTATAATTATTTTCTCACTTGGTCAATTTTAGACTAGGATTAATATTTCTCTGTTCTTTTTTTTTTTCTTTTTTGATGTAGGTATGCCTGGTGTGACTGCATGGGCTGGTTTCCATGAAATTTGTTCTCCTAAGAAAGGAGAATATGTATATGTTTCAGCTGCCGCTGGTGCAGTTGGACAGCTCGTTGGGCAATTTGCAAAATTGATGGGATGCTATGTTGTTGGAAGTGCTGGAAGTAAAGAAAAGGTTGTTGGAAAATAGCAGAGGTTTTCTAGCTCATTTCATCCACCAAGTAAGACTAATATAAAACAATGACACACTTTTCTTTTTGTCTTGCGTTATTGTAGGTTGATCTATTAAAGAACAAATTGAATTTTGATGATGCTTTCAATTACAAAGAGGAGAAAGACTTGAATTCTGCTTTGAAAAGGTCAGGCCCGTTGCATACTGTTCAATTTTTTTTTTTTTGAAATATTTATAGAATTTCCATCATTTTCTTTTCCGTTTCCAGGTACTTCCCTGAAGGCATCGATATTTACTTTGAAAACGTAGGAGGAAAAATGCTGGAAGCAGTTCTTCAAAACATGAGAGATAGCGGAAGAATTGCTGTCTGTGGAATGGTCTCCCAATACAATCTGAGTCAACCTGAGGGTGTACATAATTTGATGCTCTTTGTTAGTAAGCGAATTCACATGGAGGGATTTGTGGTTTTCGATTATTTTCACCAATACTCCAAGTTTTTGGACATAGTTTTGCCTTCAATCCGAGAAGGGAAGATTGTTTACGTGGAAGACATAGTTGAAGGTCTGGAAAATGGTCCGACTGCTCTCATCGGTCTATTCAAGGGCCGAAATTTGGGAAAACAAGTAGTGGTAGTTGCCAGGGAATGATTTGGCATATTTTTAAATAATATTCTTGAACTAAATATATATTTAGTAGAATTTATTTATTTTTATGTTTTTGGTCCATGTAATTCGAATGAATAGAAATCAAAACTTAGTTTTGTCATTATACGAATTTAAGTAATAATAAGAATACAATTTAATATTTTATGAGTAATAAACAATTTTACATCTTATTTAAACTTTATTTTTTAAAACATATTCAAATAGAACGTCAATCCTTAATATACGAAGAAGAGAATTCTTTTTTGAAAAGATTTTCTAGTAGAAGACATTAACGTACATTGAGATCAATAACCCAATGCATCAAGGCCTCCAAAATAGACTTCTCAAGTTCATTGCTCTTGTTACAAAAAGAGGGAAAAAAAATACTTCACAATGCTATTGATAATATAATGGACAAGTCAAATTTAATAAAAAAAATAATATGACCATATGATCGTTCAATTATATTATATTATATTATTAAGGCCAATAACTCCATCCGTCAGGACGTCCGAAGTTGACTAATCAATTCGATGCCGCAATTAAAGTGCAAAAAGTATAGAATCCTATTAATTCTGATTAGAAACCAAAGTGCAAAGTCGTTGTAATTAGATAACGAGGAGAAAATTTAATATAGGTTATATATGCAATGCATGTTTAAGAAAATTTTTAAGAAATTAAATAATTTATTGGTATATACTATGTGTTAATTTCATATTTTTTAAGAAATTCCGGATTCATTGGATTGTTAAAATTTAATCATCTTGGTAAATATTATCTTCCTTATCAACTCTATACATGGTCAAAAAGAAGTAATAATTTTCTTTTGTTAAAATATAGGTAAATATTAATTTATAGTAAAAATTATTTAATAACTTTAAGTTTACAGAAACTTAATATGAAATACAATGTTAGTATTTAATATATGTACTTACAAATATTTTTTAGATAATACAAACAACAATATAGAAGACAATACTGTGAATTGAGATTAAGAATAATATTCGAAATATATATATTTTTATATATGATTGATTGTCTCTTCGTCTGCGTCATTTATAATTTTTATAAATAAAAATGGAAAAGAATTTTTAAAATTTTACACAACTATACTTGGATATTGTGGTGGGTTGAAAGATAGTTTTTTCAATGAAAAAGGCTCTCAAGACATGAACTCTTTAAATTGAGGTTCAACAGTCAAATTTTATTGTATATAAATTTTTGTGAAACATTTAGGCTCAGTATAAATAAGTTTGAATAAGAATCTAGACCCAGTTTTAGACTCACTAATTTAACACCCCTGTGCAATGGGATCTGGTGGAATAAGTCCAGTAACTATGAAAATTTTTAAAATAATTAGAATTTCGTAAGATGAATTAGAGACTGAATGACATCTTTCTCATTTTATATGGGATAAAAATTTGAAATTCTTAACACACGACACGAGGAGTTCAAATTATTTTATATTTTTAAATCTTATTAAGATATTGTGGTAAAAATGTATTTTCTAGTCCTGATCCTCCTGAATTTGTTATTTTATGCCCAATTAACAAATTGTTTTCTTTTACCTTTTTGTAGGCATGGCAAGGGGCTTCTAAGAGGTGTGGTTTGATGATGAAAAGAGTGCGTTGGATTATCAGTGATTTTGTGTTTGATTTTTAAGGATGTATTTTTTATAAGAGTTTGAGATAGTTAATAGATTTTAATCTTACCTATACAACAATCTTGATATGATCATACGGTATGAAAAGTTATTGAACTGAACGGTTAGATAATAAATTTAGGTGTTCCCACTTTAAAAAAAATGGCAGAAGAGGGTCTTGTCTAGTTTTTGTAAACCCGGCCCAGTTCGAAACAAAATTGGACGGGTTGAAGCTTTTGAAAAGGGAAACGATAAATATTTGGTTAAATGACAGTGTCCTAAAAGTTGTGGTAAATATTTTTTTAATATTTTATTTTGTTATAGTGTAATGATTATTATATTCTTAACTTTTATAAAAATATAAAAATTAAAAAAATATATAAAGTATATAAAATTTAATTAACAAAAATTTATATTTTAAAGAATATAATAAATTTATAAATTATATTTTAAATTTTCTAATTTTAATATTTTTATAAAAAGTAAGAATATAATAATTACTATGCTATAAAAAAGAACAAAATTTAAAAATTAATTTAATAAAGATTTATCATAATTTTTAAATTTTAAGAAAGATTTATAATGAAACATAAAATAAAAATTTGTTATCTATCAGTATTTGTCATTCTCCCCTGGCCCTCTTTAAAAATAGATTTGGGCCGGATCTTGGCTTTACATCAACTATCAAGATAGAAAGTTCGGTTTTTTATGTATTGAATAATAACAATAAAAGATTATGTTATCTAAAATGAGGGACTAAAATGGTATTATCTCTCAGTTTTATTTTCAAGCCCAAAATTGACGCGTCTGGATATATTGCAAACCGATTCGGGCTTAAATCCGATTTCTTTGCTGGCATGCTAAGTTTTGGCTACATTACAAAATATATTATAACTGTTATACTATTATCTTGAACAATAATGCGTTATAAGGATTATCTATTCTTTTCTAATTCGAGATTCCTAAATTTTAATTGTCAGTTGTCACTGTTTATTCATAATAGTATATGACTGAGATTTAACTTGTTTTCATTATATATCATTATATTTAACTAATGTTAATAATAAATATGAATATTATTGTGACACCCCTAATTTTGGATCATACCCGGTATAGAAATAGGAATATCTCACCCCATAAACTTAAGACAAATCAGAATACAGATGAGTATATGATAGATGCAGATAATGTCAATAAACTTATTATCATTTTTCAAGACTCTATACCCGAAAATACGATGTATATTAATGAACAGAAAATATATAATATGTTATACAATTAATATGTCATTGGATATCATACCCATATACACAGAGTGAATGGATCCATACAGAAAAATGCCTAGGTGTCTGTACTGAGTATATGGCGCTTCAATGCTTCACATAGAAACTCATAAAACCTGTAACAACTAGAAAACTGTGGTATGGTAAGTTTGAAGAATTCAGTGAGTGGATACGTAAAATAGGAAATATATCAAATCATACAAAAAAAAATATAAGTATACTTTCAGATTTTCCTATAATAACAAATCTCGTATTTCAAATATGAAACTATATATAAAAATATAGTTTATTTTCTTAGTAAAAATTTATATCATATATAAAATAAAATAATTGAGAATTTATTATGTATCCGAAACAGGACGGGTAACAAAATACAATATCAAAAAACAAAAATTCTTTCAAGTCAAACATCTAATCCAGATACAGTTATAAAATATCATACAGGACATGAATTACATGCTTTTTATATTTTCAGAATAATAATCTGGGGATATTAGAAAATCAAATATGCATGCAGAGATGTAATCAGAGATCAGGGTTAGAATACAGATCGCCCTTCGTCTCTTACTTCTCACATATATCGGTATCTTCACATAACAGATAACAGAATGTGCTTTCAAAGCACATGTACTTCCCCCCTTATGGCTCCCAACTAGAATAAAAAAATATAAAATATTAGCTAAATACGAATATCAGAAACAGATATAATAACTTTTAAGTAAGTCATAATATCTTCATATTAAACAAACTCAGTCATAATATCAAATGATACCGATTTATCAGAGCATATAGATTTTCTTTATTAATATATAACTGAATCAAAAACAGATAAGTTTTTAATAAAACAAAACATGTATATATTAAAAAAATCTTAATAAATCACAAAATATAAATAGAACAGAAATCTGTAAATAAAATCAAAAACAAAGAAAAAATGCAATGGCCATAAACTGACCTTAAGATCGAAATCCCCATCAATTTCCCAAATCAATGTATGGAATACAAAAATATTAACGTTATATCCAAAAATAATGCACATACAATTTTACTGGCCAGTATTATATATTTTCATAATACCAATATACCAAAAATAAAACAAACAGATCCATTAACAGGTTACTGCTCATACTATAATATATTCAATATACGAAATCAGATATCCATAACAAAATCACAAATAAGGGCCAACTCCTGACCACAATATACTGTATCTATCAACACTTTCAAATCTTAGGAAATTTAAATTTGTAAACATATGTAAATATATAGATATATGTACACATATATATTCCTCATATGCAAGTATAAAACAGGAAAAACATATTCTTTCCGTTCAATCAAAAATATTTATACCACATTTCGAATATCAATAATCATATAACTTAATATATAGCAAAATCTAATTACATTGATAGACTATAGCTTTTAAAGTATCAGAAAATATGCTGATACTCATTTCTCTCAATACCTATCCAAACTAGTATACATAACCAATTATATTCGATTCCTCCTCCTTACAACTTTCACATTATACAGATTAAACGAACATCCGAAATATACTAAAAACGTTTAAGAGTTTGCTTACTTTGAAATTAAACCATAACTTATAAAACTTATTTATACTCTGCATATCAAAAACGGTTTATCTCGTTTATATATCCTTCAAAAATAATAATGGGACATAGTCTTATATTGAAATAATGCAAGTATAACTAAATCAGTACACTCATAGAAATAATTATATTTATAAAATATTTAAAAATACTGAAATCTGAAGAAGAAACAAACCCACTCACAGTAAACTGGAATCCGTCGATGCGAACTCAGTCGTCGCTCCACAACGTATCTATATCACAGCATAGCAACCAATATCAGAAAATCAGAATATAAATCGGATTTTATTTAAATTCTAACCTTCGATAGAATTTCTTTAACTATATTTTAGCGGTTAACAAATTATACTAATAGCTATACGCTAATTATAACTTCGATTAGAGTATACTAAGAACAAATTCGAATTTTTGATTATCCTTATAGTAATTTGTAGCAAAAATAATTCAATATCAAAAAATTATTCTCAATATATTAATAAGATCGTAATAAAGCTGGGAAGCTTACCTCTAGGTTAATTTAATCCTCAGATATCCGGATTGAGAGTAATCATAAAATTCCCAAATTTGTGAATAGTATCCGTTTTACCCATTCGGCCAAAACATCCATCAAATCGAGCAAAGGAAGGGTGTAGCATATTTAGGACGACAAGTGCAAGAGATTTGTAGCCTCAAACGGAAGATTAATCGGTGGATAATAAAAGAAAAAAATAAAGAATTCGAAGGAGACGAAAACCCTTGAAAATGGCAGTTTGCAATTGGGAAGAAAAGGAGATTCACGTGATTTAATCCCATTTGGTTTCTTTAATACACCAAAGGAAGGTAAAAAGATAGAAATGGGCTGAAGGAGTAAAAAAGAAATGAAGAGAAAAGAAGAAAAATAGGCAAAATGAAGTTTTCGTCTTATATACATTAACCATATATATATATATATATATGCTGTGCTTTATATAGTTGATTGCCATGTTTCTATATTTGTATTGTGCTTTATATAGTTAATGTAGAGAGAATTGAAACAAAAATTCGGACCAATACAGAATTATAACATAGAATTAATGATTTGGAAAATAAAATAAGAATTGCAGTTTAATATAAAATATTGGTAAAAGCTAGAACTTATCTCCATTTCTCTCTCATTGATTGCCATGTCTACGAACAGGTAGAAAATTCAAGAATCTAATTTAAAATAACTGTGCTTTATATAAAAAAAATTTAAAAAAAAAACTTTTTACATGGAAAAAAGAAAACCATAGTTTTAAAGTAACAATAATATTAATTATATGTTATAATAAGGATATAATAATTAAATAACTAATTTTTTATATATTTATATTCCAAAATTCTAAATAAAAATATAAATTACGATTATAATTGTTCAAATTTTTATATTTAATCATCAATCTCCCTCAAAAGTTTGTAATAATTTTTTTTTAATAACATTTTGAATGATACATAAAAATATCCTTATTCATTAGGGACAGAACCAGTATAATAACGAGGGAATCACGACCCTCCCTAAATTTTAAAAATTTATAAAATTTTAAATTAATTAATAAAACATTTTTTTTTAAATTCTTTTTTAAAATAAATAAAATCATATTTTGATCCTAAATTTAGACTTATTGCTCGCTACTTTGTTCATTAATAATCAATCCTTTACCTTTTCTGCAATTGCCTTGACTTCTCAATGCAAAAATGATATTAATTGATAACTAATATCCTGGGTTCATGGGTTCACAGGCAGTTGACAGTACGCACGATGTGCATTAATTACTCCTTTTTCACACGTTTGGTAGAAACTTGGGTTGCTATGCTCATCGTGAAATTTAAAAAAAAATGATGTTATATTTATTACGTAAGTGATATAATTTTATAATTTTTAAATTTATATTAAAATTGTACAAATTTCTTTTAATATCATAATTTTTTTGCTTTATGGAAAAATTATAATTTTATAATCAGGATAGATATTAAAAGTAATCTATGTAAAATATATCCAGATTATAATAATATATTGTTAAAAAATTATATATTCAAGAGATGAAAATAAAAGTGCAGCATGGGAAACCTCTTTTTAGCAACATATATTGTATACAATAAACTTTAGCTGTTAAAAAGCTGGAGCTTTATCTTCTTGTTGTATGGATAGGATCTCATTAATGGCTCGTTGCTACGTCCACGTCTAGAAATTGAAGATTCGAGTTGAAGATGGCCGTTGTTTAGAAAAATAAATTCTCGAGGAAGAGAAAATCTGACAAATAAGAAAGGTAATGTTATGTGTTGGCAATAAATAATAATAACAACAACAACAACAATAATAATAATAAGTTATATTACTTTCTAAATTTCATTCAATTAATTTAATTACAAATTAATAAATAATTAAAAATATAAATAAAATATAAATTTTATTATGATAGTTTTAAAAATACAAATTTTTTATTTAAATTAACGTAACATATATTATTAATTAATAAAAATATAAAATTAATATAATTACTAAAAATAAATAATGTAAATGGAAGGATAATTATTATTATTATCATACTACATTGATTTACATGTAATAAAATTCATATTTTTAGCATTATCTTTATTTTAGAATCGTATGAAATATAATATCATTAACTATATAAATTAACATGATAATAACAATTAAAATGACAAAAAAATCACCTAATATGATAAGAATATCGATATGATTGCAAATTCAATTGGTTCTGTTGTAAATAATAGTAAATCATTTTTTTTCATTTCGAATCTAAATAATCTATTAAATGTTATGTTTACATGGACTAAATTAGAATATACGTATTTCATTTCCATATATTTTAGGGTAGATTTGTACTAACAACTTTAATTTGAAGTGACCTCTCATGCTTAGAAAGTAGTTGTAAGCTTCTATCAGACTAATTTGATCAAAATGTTATTTTTTTTTTTTTTCATGACAACGCCATGAATGTCCTTGGTACCTCCATGTCATTCATTTTGTGCAGCCACATTTATTTCCTTCACTTGCCATCGGCCGATTTCATTAATTCTCTCATTTCTTCTCTCTTTCCTTTCCCCACACGCTTTGCGGTGTGACCTTCCATTCATATCATCATTGATGGTTAGTTGTTTGTTGATTGTTCAGCTTCAAACAGTCATATCAAAATACTAATTATTCATACGTCCATGACCAATTCATTTTATTGATCTCTTCATTGTTTTTCTTCTGCATCATTTTCCAGTTTCAGTTGAAGCTTGTGAGCTGGATTCTATGGAGATAGAAGCTGCAAGCAGCAGTGCTCAGAGTAATAGCAATGGTGGAAATGGAAGCTCGTATAGAGAAAAAACTGTGTCGTTTGGTCGAGTGGAAAAAGGAACGTTCCTGGTTTGGGAAGATCTGAATGTTGTGTTACCAAATTTTGGAAATAAACCAACAAAGAGATTGCTTCAAGGGCTATATGGGTACGCTGAGCCTGGAAGAATTATGGCTATTATGGGTCCATCTGGGTCTGGAAAATCAACACTTCTCGATGCACTAGCAGGTTTGTTATTTCATTTCTTCTCCCGTGTATTGATTTTCGTTTTTCTTTCTCAAATATGTGTGGAAGATGAGACACATAATTCTTCTTGTTTTAGAAATGGGTTAGTGTTCTTTTTTCTTTATTTTCGGGAACGATTTTCATTTTTCAATTGTTTGATGTCTGGATGGTTAAGCAACAAAATTTACGGTTATTCCTTTTAGGTTTGTCCTATATTGGGACAGAATGTCCTTGCATCCTAAATCTCAATACTACAACTATCTCTTTTAGGTTTAACTGGGAGCAGTCCCCTTTTAAATTCTCAAGACATTTTTCTTGCCTGAACTCATTTTTTACTGCCGGTAGGATTCATTCAACTATCTCTAGGATATTTATGAATTATACCTATGCCTTGTCCATGAGATCATTTCTTTTTCTTTTCATTTTCCCTACCCCGAGATAGTTTGTTTGGGTACTGAGAACATCGATCATAAACAACTGCAAAGTTTCCTTGAAAAGAAGTCAGTCGTAATTTATTTCTTTTCTGGGCAGTAATTAAGCTGTCCATGAATCTTTCCACAGGATCAGTTTTTTCTTCTAACTGAAATTGACATCTAATCTAGCTAGCTAAAACCTAATAATGGCAAAATGTTGTCATCTGACTCATCTGAGGAGCTGCTGCGGAGCATAAAACCAAAATATTATCTAATCCCGTAGTCTACTCACATGTGTTGCCTAGATCTAATTGTCAATTTTGACCCACAGTGAGAGGAAGACAATTGGCAATTATATTTGATGTCCATAGCCAACCACTGAAATTGACATCTAATCTAGCTAGCTAAAACCTAATATTGGCAAAATGTTGTCATCTGAGGAGCTGCTGCGGTGTATAAAACCAAAATATTATCTAATTCTGTAGTCTACTCACATGTGTTGCCTACATCTAATTGTCAATTTTGACTCACTGTTAGAGGAAGACAATTGGCAATTATATTTGATGTCGATAGCCAACTAGAAACTGTATGCATTAATTAGATTGGGGTATGAGTATGGCCGAATTAATTAAAGCCTATAATTGTTCTCTCTAACTGGTCCAATAAAGTTAGTATACAACTCTGTTCACATTGAAAAATGATTAAAAAGTCTTGCACATCATTTATCAATTTTATGCATCGGGTCATGTAATTTGACTAATTCAAGCTTTGCACTTTGGACTGCTGTAATTCGGTTCTCATTTATTAATTAAAAGACTTAATTAAAACGGAGCTCGACTAAGGTCACACTGCACGCATTAATTTAGTTATTTTTGTACATTTCGCGCATCCGATATCTCATCTCATTTTATAAATAAGCAAAACTAATATATCTAAAAAAAAAAAATGGATCCCTCTAAAGTTGGTCGACGGGAACCGATTCGTTGCTGCTTACTTTTCTAATAAGATCCCAAACCAATTCTATGGAGAAAAATTAATATCTAAAACATGAAAATATTAGAATTACATTATATTATTCTGACTTTATGGATTGATTTTGTTTGATTATCTCCCGCCTTGAGAAAAGAAATTGTTCTCAATAACATTGTTTGATGATTCGGATACATGAACCAAATGTCGGATTGGATTACCAATCAATTTTTAATTTGGCATCCAACATAATTTTGTCCATGACCAAGAGTTTTTATGAACATAAAAATAAAAAATCAAGCAATATTGATGTAATATGCGGAAAAAGAAGCTGAAAGGTTTATATATTGAGAACATAACCTTTCCATGTCTATATCCAGCTCACATCTGATCTATTAATTCAAATTTATAGTAAGTTTCTTTTTAAATAAGGAAATATTTCAATCAGGATAAAATTTTTTCCAAGAGCCGAAAATCAAAATGAATTTTTTCTGCCAGAAAACATTAATCAAATAAAACAGAATAAGAAAGAAATTTCTTTCGAATATCTTGTTGGAATTTTGTATTTCGGTTTTGATTTTTAAGTTTATCTATGCCCCTGAAAGCATACTTTATAATTCACAGGTAGACTCTCAAGAAATGTGATCATGACAGGAAATGTTCTTTTCAATGGGAAGAAGAGGAGGATAGACAATGGTGTCTTGGTTAGATTTATGTTTTTTTGAAAATTAGTCATTTTCTCTGATATTTTCAGGAAAGAAAAATGATGTTTTAGTCCTAGAGTAATTTTCTTTCGTCCTTGTTTGTGAACACTTTAGGCTTATGTGACTCAAGAAGATGTAATGCTGGGAACTCTTACAGTCAGAGAAACCATAACATATTCAGCTCATTTGAGGCTTCCAAGTTCAATGACAAAAGAAGATATAATCAGCCATGTGGAGGGCACAATCCTGGAATTAGGTCTCCAAGATTGTGCCGATACACTAATTGGAAACTGGCATTTGAGAGGTATAAGCGGTGGGGAGAAAAAGAGACTAAGCATTGCACTTGAAATCTTGACACGGCCGCGTTTATTGTTTCTGGATGAACCTACCAGCGGTCTTGACAGTGCTTCGGCCTTCTTTGTGACTCAGACTCTCAGAAATATTGCTCGAGATGAAAGGACTGTTATCTCTTCAATTCACCAGCCGAGTAGTGAAGTTTTTGCACTCTTTGATGACCTCTTTTTGCTATCCGGTGGTGAAACTGTTTATTTCGGAGAAGCCAAATTGGCTGTGGAGGTATGCAATGAAATGTTTTGCCTACTGAGCTTGAGTTCTAGAATTGAATTTTTTATGCTAGCATTAATTTTGTGTTGAGTTCAATACTAAAGAAATCCAAGTGGATCATTTATGTTGAGATCAATTCTCATTTTGGTACTGATTTTTGCAGTTCTTTGCTGAAGCGGGATTTCCATGCCCTAGTAGAAGGAACCCCTCTGATCACTTCCTCCGTTGTGTGAATTCAGATTTCGATGCTGTTACAGCAACCCTGAAAGGATCTCAGAGAATTCGAGTAAGAAATTACCTTCTACTAATTATACTCCTAACAATAACCCTTATCTTTGGAAATTAAATTAAACGATCCTCGTTCTTGGATTCAGCCTTTTCTTTTAATGTCATTACAGGATGTTCCAAGTTCATCAGATCCTTTCATGAATATGGCAACAGTAGAGATCAAAGCAAGGCTTGTTGAAAAATACAGGCGCTCTAAATATGCAAAAGGAGCAAGAGCTAGAATTCAAGAACTAGCTGCCGTCGTAAGAATTTCAAATCTTTTCAA
>JAVXUL010000008.1:1770663-1794071 GCA_035590515.1 Trichilia minutiflora | reverse complement strand
TTTTTGACTCAAAAGAGCTTGATTAACCATTTTCTGTTTGCATGAACAAAACATGTAGGAACTTTGAGGCATGCAATAACTTTCTGATTTTGATGGCTTCCTAATTCTTTTATTTTTTTATTTAATTTGTTATTTATGGATATAGAATTGTGGTCCAACGAGAACTGCTTAAAACAACAATTTTTTGACTCAAAAGAGCTTGATTAACCATTTTCTGTTTGCATGAACAAAACATGTAGGAACTTTGAGGCATGCAATTAATAACTTTCTGATTTTGATGGCTTCCTAATTCTTTTTTTTTTATTTAATTTGTTATTTATGGTATGAAAATCAATGTTCTGTTTGTACAAAATGGCAACAACCTCCCGACAATAAATGGTCAAATAGAATTTACTATTTAGGATTGAATCATTGATTTGTGTCAACTACCCCCCAACAAACTGTACAATGCACCGTACTAAAATTTAATTCAACCATCACCCAAAAAATAATAATTAATTAACAACAATATTTAATAACTCAAGGTAAATTGAAAATCAGAACACAAATTCCAATTATTTTACTTTAAAAATTAGAAAAAATAGATTATAGAATAACAACAATGGTGAATTTAAACAACTTTCAATTTTCTTATTTTATTATATTATTAGTTTTATCATTTTTCATATGTTAGCTTTTTTTCTTCATATTTTCTAAAAAAATAGATGTAAAAAATCACTAAAAGAATTTAACATAACTTAAATGACAAATCAGTTTGTTCACTTACAAAAATTAAGTTTATATATTATGTGATCTTGGTGTAATTACATGTATTTATAGATAGATTCCATGCTCATTAATTATTTCCTATTCTTAAAGTCATCTTCCTTCGTATTCATGCCAAATATTCCCATAGGCTCGCTTAATAAATTAATTGTCTAAAATGTATTGTCTTAAATTTTAAATCAGCAAAGTAATATACTCTTTTTTTGGGTGGGTGTGTGGGTGTGTGTGGGTGGGTGGGTGTGTGTGTGTTGGGTCGATGGTGAGTGTTGCAGGGAGACTCTCAGGAAATGCTGTGATGACTGGAAATGTTCTTCTCAATGGGAAGAGGAGGAGACTAGAATATGGTGGAGTTGTAAGTAACTTGAAATACAATAAGAAAAATTTTTAAATTCAAGCATTTATATTTACATTCGGAACTATATTTATGGATGAATTTTATCTGACCTAAACCAATTTCAGGCTTATGTAACTCAAGAAAATGTGCTACTGGGAACTCTAACAGTGAAAGAAACCATAACTTACTCAGCCCATTTGAGGCTTCCAAGCAATCTGACTAAAGAAGAAACCACGAGCATTATAGAAGAAGCTATGAACGAAATGGGCCTCCAGGATTGTGCTGATCGACTAATTGGAAACTGGCATTTGAGAGGAATCAGTGGCGGCGAGAAAAAAAGACTAAGCATTGCACTGGAGATCCTCACGAGACCTCAACTTATATTTCTTGATGAACCTACAAGCGGTCTGGACAGTGCCTCAGCTTTTTCCATTGTTAAAATCCTGAAAAACGTTGCTCATGATGGTAGAACGATCATCTCTGCAGTCCATCAGCCGAGTAGTGAAGTCTTTGCTCTGTTTGATGATCTATACCTTCTATCTGGAGGTGAAACTGTCTATTTCGGAGAAGCAAAATCAGCTGTCGAGGTATATAACAATTCATATTTCTTCTTTCTGCTAGGTCTGTCAAACCAAAACCTGAAATTTCATATGTGTTCAACATCATGTGTTGTAAAATTTCAAAACTTTCGGGATACATAAAGCAATTTTTCTCACAACCAAGATATCCTTTTCGTCTCAACATAATCATTTATATATTGATGATATGATGAAACCTTTAACATGGATGCAAAATCTAAATCTGTATCCATAACTACACATGTTCTTCTACATGCAAAGAGTAGAATAAAAATCAATCTCATCTTAATCTAACAATATGCAGTATTAATTTTGCAGTTCTTTGCAGAAGCAGGATTTCCATGCCCAACTCGAAAAAATCCTTCTGATCACTTCCTTCAGTGTATTAATTCAGACTTTGACATTATCACAGAAATTCTGATGGAATCTAAAAGAATATACGTATGTAGTTGAATTTTTATTCTTATAATTTCCCATCAAATCCTTCCATTATTTTTCTCTTTCACATATTGAATGATCAGTTGCAGTTACATAAAGTTTTACATGAATTGTAAAAGTAGGAAATGCTGCCTGGCGTTATTTTCATTTTTATTTTTAACCCTTTTTATGTTTCCTGGAGTTGTATCATTTTGAGAAAGAAAAAAAAACAGAGAAAAGAAAACCTGCTAAAAAGTCATATTTCCCAATAACAGCAAAACAGTTCATTTCCAGGTTTACTTGCTTGAAAGTGTTTTGACTAAAACACCTATAAACACCCTTTGAAGTGTTTCAATAAAACAAAAGCATTCCCTCAGTTAATATTTTCACCTTTCCATATTTGAATCCAGATTTGGATTGTTTTTTCATATGATTATATTCTCTTATATATTGACTCCAGGAAAACATTTTAGATCCTTTGAGAAACTTACCAGTAGCAGAGATCAAAGCTACGCTTATTAAGAAATATCGATGCACAATGTATGCAACTTGGGCAAGAGAAAGGATTCGAGGAATTTCAAACATTGTAAGAATTTCGTACTCATAGTTCATTCATTTGTTAAATTTTAAGCTTCCATTTTTATCTTCAGTCATTGTTCAGTATGTTGATTTTGTACCAGCTCTAAGACGGTTCCTCCGGGGCATTGGATTCTTACCAATGTTTGCGTTACTCCAAATTACAAAATATTTGTTGTAGTCCAGAGATAATAAAGCCGTAAAGAGTTACCTAGAAACATTCATATATAAGCACATCCATTTTCCATTCTGAACAAGTTCATGATCATGTATTTATTGATGTTATAGGAAGGACTTGAATTTGAAAGAAAGAAAAGGAGTCAAGCAAAATGGTGGAAGCAACTCTCAACATTGACACAGAGATCTTTCATGAACATGTCAAGAGATTTTGGATATTACTGGTTGAGGATAGCGATCTACATCATTCTCTCTATTTGTGTTGGTACCATCTTTTTCGATATTGGAACAAGCCATACGGCAGTTGCAGCACGTGGATCCTGTGGAGCATTTATATCTGGTTTTATGACATTCATGTCCATCGGAGGGTTTCCATCTTTCATTGAAGAAATGAAGGTAGAGAATATCATTTCACGATTATGAGAATTCTGTTTGACTAAGTGTTAGTAACTTAAACATGGCGGCAATGATATTTCAGGAATTCATTATTTTTCTCTCTCTAAAACAGGTTTTTGATCGAGAAAGGCGCAGTGGGCATTATGGGGTTGCCGTGTATATTCTGTCTAATTTCCTATCTTCACTCCCTTTCTTGACTCTGATGTCTATGGCCTCTGCATCAATAACTTATTTCATGGTGAAATTCCGTCCAGGAATTTCACATTTCATTTACGCCTGCCTCGACCTCATTAGCTCGATTGCAGTCATAGAGAGTTGCATGATAATGATAGCTTCAATGGTTCCCAACTTCTTGACAGGAATAATTATAGGAGCCGGATATCTAGTAAGAATAATGACATTATTGATCTTATACCAGATTTTCTTGTCGAAGCTTATGTTTAACTGTGGTTAACGATTTTCTACTTAGGGAGTCATGATGATGACAGCAGGGTACTTCCGGTTGAATCGCGATCTACCCAAGATCTTCTGGCGCTTCCCTGTTTCTTATATTAATCACGGTGCGTGGGCATTACAGGTAAAATCTATGAAAATTACCCTTCATATTTCTTATCATAGCAATTTCTTCCAAAAGAAATCAACAAAAAAATCTAAAACAGGAAAAAGAAAATGATAGTTAATTCGATTGTGAAGGTTTATCCAGAATGCAGCCGTCCATTCCCATGGTTCATCATTTTAGATTCATGTAGAACAGCATAAAACAATATATATGGTAATAAGATTCTGCAACGCCTGATTCACAGTAGTTATGATGTGAAATGCAGGGCGCTTACAAGAATGACATGATTGGGCTTGAGTTTGAGTCCTCGGAACACGGTGGGCCGAAACTGAAAGGCGAGATGATCCTTACAACCATTCTTGGCATCAATCTGGACCATTCAAAGTGGTGGGATTTAGCTGCTGTTGTGGCCCTTGTCATAGCTTACAGAGTGATATTCTTTGCTATTCTTAAGTTCAGAGAAAAGGCTTCACCTGTTTTTCGCTCGGTTTATACCAAGAGAACTCTCCGTCGTCTAAAGAACCGACCTTCCTTCAGAAAAATGCCACCTTTCTCTTCCAAGAGGCACCAAGTTCTGCATTCATTATCTTCTCAAGAGGGTCTTAACTCTCCAATTCACTAGGAACAGAAAGATTTTACTCGTACAGAGACTTAGAATCTGATTTGGATCTCAACGATGAAAGAAAATCAATCAGAAAAGTACAATATATTTGACTATATCAATTATCATACAAAGGGTTTGTTGTTCTTGGTAGATGAAATGTATCAGATGCAGATATCAGTGTGTCTAAAATTTGAAGTACGTTAAAATCAAATTCACAAAACAAGGAATTGATTTAAAAAGATTAGTTTGCAAATGGCAAGCATCCACTCTCATCATAACCAATTAAAAACAGCATATATAAACCCCCAACTTAACGTCATCCCCATATGGTTTTACCCAACTATTTGTATTTCGACTCAGTGCTTAGTTCTCCTATCCTCTCAATCTGCATTCATACTTTCATAATCTGGCCATATAGGCATAAGTCTCCAAATGGAATAGGGTATCATAATCATATATGAAGAAAGCAACTTTAAAATGCTTGAGAAAGCATATCATTTCCTATTTAGCACATTAAACGTTGTGAGAAGAACCCAATAACCAATAAAAGCGGCTATGTAGCTTAAACTTTTTTCAGAAAGCAATGACACCAACCTTAACAATTTCTTCCTTCCAATCTCCTGTTGCTGCCTCAGCAACACTAATTGCTCCTTTTACCAATAATGTCAACAAATTAGGTATTTAGATTGAAAGTCACCAATTACCTGTTAATAGGAACAGAAAGAAAGTTATTTCAACTAAAAGGAAAGCTAAACACAAGAGGAAGAAAAACACAAAAGCAGTATCCGTCCCCCCCAAGAACACTAGCATCATACACAAAAGGGTGAGAGAAATTAGAGACTTGGAAGGCTGGTCATTCCAGAAGAACATATTATTTAATTGGACAAAAGGCAGCCACACAGACCGCAGGTGTAGAGATAAGTGGCTGAGAGTTAAGATTATCATCTTTGATTCACTGCCAACAAAGAAATGCAGAAACATACCAGAACAGAGAATCAGTATCTAGTGCTATTCAGGAACTATCCTCATGCTAGAGTGAACAATACAGCCGATGAAATTTTAATAGAGATAGGACCATAGCAATTGAAATACCATCTTTCTCCACATCCACCAGAGGTGGGCAGCTGAAGAATGAAGACAAAGCTAAAGAACATTGTGTATATGTGTATGCATGAAGAGAGAGAGAGAGATCATCAAACCAAGAGGCTACATGCTTTCATCTTCCACTTTAGGTCTGAAAAAAGTAGAGTAAAAGAACAGCTCATGCACAATTTCCATCTCTTGTTAACCAAAGCTGCCAAAGAAACAACTCATAGAACCGAAATTTAAAAAAGGACATATATGTCTAAGAACTACAGCTTTTGCCTTTTATCCTGGCGTAGATATATCAGAAACTATTAAACTATGTCTTCAGAGGATATGTATGAAATATATAACTAACATATAAAACTAGCAATTTCATAAAAGAATTATATATATGGAAGAAATGTATCAGGCATCAACGGGCTAATATATAGACTTACATTCACAACCAGAAAATCAAATACATCATTCCTACTAAAAAAATTCAAGTCTCCAGAAGTCATCAATTCAGTTGTTAGTCTTAATCAAGCAATAGTCAAATTACAACAGAATGCTCAAATCTGATCAATCTCCCGGCATTGTACACTCTCAGCCGTAAGGTTTCCCCAAGCTCCTGCTGATTAATGTTTCTTCTCACTGGACACACCATTTTCAACTCGGCTGTCATACCCATGGTAAGGGACTTCAATCATGGGCTTGGGCACTGGACGGTCACCAAACTCCTCTGGAAAGCACTCAAAATCAGGGCCAAAGTTGAACTGGACCACGCAATTGGGTTGATTAGGAAGAGTATACATTGAAGCAGCAGGGTAGTATCGACCACCACTTAAATCCTTGAAGGCTACCCCTTGCCATTCCCCATTTTTGAAGAAAGATATCTCGCTCGCTAAATGGAAAAAACAATTTTGTTACACAGATTCAATAAATGATTTCCAGTGTACCAGATAGATATCAATGTAAAGTTGCTCAGTTCAGGGGGACAAACAATGCTAAAACTTAAATAATGATTCAAAAAACACCCATCAAACACAAAATTTTGATCATCATTCCAGCAGTCAGTTGATAGAATGCAAAAATTTCACTTGAACGTTGCATGGAACTCAGTTGTATATGCGTTCAGAACAGAAATGAAAGCAGTGATAGCTAGAATGTAAATGCAAATTGAAGAACCATTCTTCTGTTGGGCGGCTTAACAGCAAAACAAAAATCCAAAGTTACCAAAGCTTACATAGATTTATACTCCAAAATAAGATAATTATTATTAAACAAAAAACAGTATACTCTTTCTTGTATTTAATATAAATTTTCATAGCTTCTTATAAAACTAAAGGCATAGTATCATGTAACAATATTGCAAATTAAAAATTAGCTAACCATCAGGTTGAAATGGGCGTGTGCCATACAATGATAGACATGAGCATCAACAGAAAGGTCAGACATCCAGAACTTACTGAAATTAATCCTACTTTAGTCTCATTTTTTTTCTGAAATAAAGTCCAAACATGTTGATATCATATTAAAATTGAATTATGGAGATATTGCATGTCACCACAAGAATTTAGGTTCAATAAGTTCATTTTCTGGTACTTCTACAATGGACATGCCATACGTGTCCAAAAAATAAAAATGAATAATATTGTAAGTAGACATTTATTTGGTAGAGCCTATTTGGCATTGGCAAGGGGCAAACTAGTGGGAAGAGATGGTTGATAGGGTAAGTAAAGAGTTGTAATACGACACCAAAGGTGCCATGACAGTCAATCAACAAATTTAGCTTCCTCAATTTATTAAGGCGAGTGGGTGGGAAACAAAATAAACTCAAGCTTGTTGTCCAAGGTAAACCTAATGTGAAGCATTTTCTCAAAACCATCAACAATCAGAGAATGATGGTCTCCAGAACTCTGTTCTGACGACTTTACTACAGTCAGGGAATAAGGCGTCAATGATTCAATATCAAAATTTAGTGTGCCAGAGAATGATAAATGTAGAATCTAAAACCACAAGGTGACAGTAGAAAAGCTATCTCAAAAAAAATATATTAAACAAAGAGAAGAAATTATTGACATTTTGATCATCACTCTGTATGAACAACCATTAATGTCATATCAAAAGAATATTTGCAGTGCTTAAGATGTCATAAGTTAATCATTTGATTAAACATAAGAATTACTGATTGCTAATAAGATGAATCTTTCAATTACAAATGGAGGCAGCTGAGTAGAGACAGACGCGGCATAGAAAATATAGAGCTCCACAGAAATTTGATTATTCAGCCAAACTCTAAAGAATTCTAACCCATAGAGACAAAATAATTACTTATTTATGTATGTTAATAAAACATAAGTCTTTTACCTTTTCATTAACTCAGCAAAACACAAAAATTACTGGAGGAAGAAACAGAATATAGGAAGCTGTATCAAGGAATTAGAAGTGGTCTTTATGACATGATTCTTCTATCCAATTCAATAGCTGTTTTTACCATGTAAAAATGTGACTAATTCTTCCAAATCCTCAATTTACCATCCTCAATTTACCAGGCTTTTACTTACTTCTCCACAACATCATTCTTTGCCAAGTTACTATGATAGAAAATGATAAAAGCTAAAACAAGTTAAAGAATAATAGATTTGAAAGATCTAATATATTAAAGAACAGTACAGCTTGTTTGGAACATGTCTGCAGCTATCCTGATGAACTCTTAATAACATGAGACACTACCACATCAAAGATGTAGAGTACACCGTAGACCTGATAAGAAATATGTCCAGCACAACATCGTTAGTGAGATACCTAGTAATAGAGCAAACAAAGGACGGAAGGCTCATATTGATCATCACCACAAGTTCCAGTATGCAGTTTGCTAATTTGCGATGTCACATAGCAATCAATGACATAGAAGAATCCACGTCACATGCACTCAATTGCCTATTCATTTATTCAATAGCATTAAAGGTGTGTAATTTCATTAATTCAATAACATCAAAGGTGTGTCATTTCATTTCATTCAATAATGTGGTGAGCATATTTTCATGTCACATGAAATAGACACAAAGATAAGTATAAAGAAAATATTGACAACTAACACAAACCTTACTTTGATAATGATACCCTACACCCATTTAGACTCCTCATAAAACCATAACCAACCATAACATCTTTAAATACTTGCTCAATGGTTGCACAAAAACAACAAGCATATAATCCAGTAACTCCCAAAACACAGCCCCTTTTCATATCATAGAAAAACAAATTTAGGCTCAAGTTCTGACAATGAGTTTATTCAATCCTAGTTGTTGGCTCTAAGAGCATGGACACACCCACTTAGACAATTACTTCCTTAGCCATTTTATGATCACTTTAAAAGGAGAGAAACAAATGCTTATAAAGGTTTAATTCAAAGGAATAAGATCTAAAAGTAGCGTATTTCAAAATTCAATTCACTATTAGGTCTATGTTATATTTTTATGAAGTTTAGGCCCAAGACCGAGCTGGACACGGACATAAATTCCACTATCTTCTTGAAGAAAGAAATAGCTGATACGAGGATCTCACTCAACCATCCAATTAGGAAGCCTTTTCCATTGCTCACAAGATCTCTCTCCCGTGGGAAGGAAAATCCACCTCAACTCTAATTTCTTGACAACTAAACATTGCTAACTTCATTACAAACTGACGCTCCAAAGCACAACACAATAAACTATATAAGATATAATCCTAACCCATCACAAAGGCACAAATAAACAAGAAGAAGAATCTATCTCCCAGTTGATGTCAATAAGTCAACCGTTTAAAGTTTTTCTCATCAAGCTTCAATAGCTTTTCACCATCTGTGTCATTGATTGCAACCAAAACTATCACAACCAAAAACAAGACCAAATTTTAACAAATTCATCCTTGAAAGAAACAAGAAAAAGCCAGAAATTTTACGGTCATACGTAACACAAATACTCCTAGAAACGATACACTAACAATTGCAAAGATGCACTCAAATGCAGAAATAAAGCAAACCAGAATAAATTCAACTGAATAACAATTCACAGCGACAAACTTTATTATTTCGCACATGTATCATCAGAAAACCTTCATTCCTGAATGATTTCATGTTCAAAATTGAAAATATAAAAGGAAGTGTAGGCTCACTGCTTTGATTGCAGTAAGAAACTCAAAGAAATATTTAAATCATACTTATGGCCAAAAAGCGCAGATATGATAATTATCACAGTACTTCCTACATGAAAAGCATCAATAGATGAGCGACAAATAGTAACATAGTATACCCATTAACATTGCAATGTGTTTCATCCTCCATTAGTTTTATGAAAATATCAACACCAAACATACCCAAAATACATTAATACTTGCTAAATAATCACACAACTTAAATTAAATAAACCAAGAATAAACTCACCAGGAACTACTTTAGGTGGATCTTCCTTGGAATCAGGTGCACAAACATATCTCTGCCCCTTATACCAAACCAATTGAGGAGGCTGAGGTGCATATTGTCCTCCCTCTGGCAAATTGATATAAAAACCAATAACGTCACCCTCCTTATAGCCTTCCTCTCCATACTTCTCCCTCAAGGCCTTGTGAACCTTACTCCCATCAATATCCCTGTACCCAAAACTGTTCCCATCGTACCCAACTGGGGCCTGTAGGTCACCCTTCTCCGTAGACCATCCTAAACGAGTATGCCCCGTCTCCCCCAATTTCACCACCTTTATTTAAAAGAAACCATATAAGTACACTAATTTATTTCAACAAGTAAGCACAATAAAAAGTCCAAAAATATATAGCTATTATTTGACGGAACATTAAAGTCAAACTCAACTGCACATGTTAAAACCTCTAACTCCATCATTGACAGGAAATTTGAGAAATCGATACATCAATTATGTTTTTTCCTTTGACACCATGCATTTCAAAGTTATATAGTTTTAAAGCAATATTTGAGATACACTGTCATTCTAGATTCGGTTTTAGGCACAACATCAATTTGCAATACATTGATTTCTAATAATTATCCGCAAGTAAGGCTTCCTTTGGCATTGAGGTGTTAGTGGCTTAAAACCTCAGCTATTATAGGATGAAAAAAAAGTGAGTAGCTCACGAAGCCTAAATATGCATAGATTACTGTTCAACTGTTAGGAAGTTTTAAATTATTTTTGTTAGATTTATTTTAACATATAAAGCAAGTATAGAGCATTGAATAAAAAGTATTACCTTTATTTCGTAGTACCATGCTCCTTCTGTAACCCCTCTGGTGGCTCTCACCATTCTATACCCTTTCGTGCTCCCTGCAGTCAGCCTATCTTCACTTAACTCTACTTTCTCTGCTTTATAAACCTTCAATAAGGCAAAGAATGCTAACAAATTAGAATTTTTACATAAAGAAATAGGAAAAAATTAAACATTTGTCCAAAAGTAAATAAATAAACCTTTGATAAGCAGATGTTCATTTCTGGGTTATCATCGCCTTTGTCTGGGAATCTGGGGACGGATGTTATTAACACAGTCTCCTCGGTCGATGCTTGATTCTGGGTATTTGTTTTGTTCTTCTTTTTCCCTTTCCGTGTAGTTCGTGAAACCCACACATTGTTGTTCTTTTTCTTTGATTTCTTAGCAGTCGCTGCTGTTGTCACCACTAATGACGGTATTGCGTTCGTTTTCGAGTTGAATTTGTTATTGACAACTGGGGTGCGTTGTTGCTGTCCTTGCTGTTCTTGCGGCCGTTGTACTTGTTGGCTCGTTAACGAAGAGAGTTGCTTTTGCTTTTTTGGAGGCGGATCGTCCTCATCGTCTTCTTCATCTTCAACGTCATCGTTTGGAGTGGCAATGTTGTTAGCTTTGGGGGATTTTTGTGTGTCATCAGAGGCCGTAGGGTCCTCTTCCGATGTAGAATCGGATACCATAGGCTCCTGGAGAAACCCTTGTGCGACGTCATTCCGGGGTTCAGATTCTTGTGCGGCGTCTTCAGAGACAGAATCAGAGACCATGGGCTCGGGTTGCTGTTCAAGTTGGGTTTCTAGTGCAGCGTCGTTCTGGGGTTCAGATTCTAGCGCCCCATCTTCTGAAATAGAATCAGAAACCATGGTCTCAGTTTGAGTTTCAATATGTGATTCCGTGGCGGTTGCGTTCTGGGGTTCCGCTTCTTCCACTATGTCCTTCTGTAATTCCGCTGTCTGTGCGACATCTTTTTGGGGTTCTGGTGGTGCATTAGTGGGTTCGATATCGGGTATCGATGTGGGGGATTCTAGACGGGATTGGTTGGTTGATTGTTGAGCTGACTCTTCGTCTTCTTCATCTCTGTAACTAGCTTGGAGAGAGTCCATTACTACAGACAACAACTGAGGAAGAAACAAAGGAGTTTCAGTTGATGGGTTAGGATTTTGAATTGGTAATTTAGATTGTAGAGGAAAGAAAAGAGTGTACTTGGTTTGGGGGAGAGCGGAGAGACTAGGAAGATGGAGGGCGGAGAGTGACACAACGGACGATTTGTCTGTGCTTTCTCGGCTTCTAGAAGAGAGACTGAAACCGAATGGAAATATGGAATCGGATTGAATGTCATTTTTGGCCTTATTGATAAATGGGCTTCGGCTAGCAATGCAGTTGGCCTTTTACTGTGAATAAAGTCCAGTTATTTTTATATTTTTTTTATTAAAAAATTGTCCGTAAATTGTGTTTTTAGTTATGAAATATTTAAAAATTTTAGTATGGACAATTATTAGCTATTTAGTTTCATTTAAAATTTATTGTATTTAAAAAAATATAAATTATATTATATTAAATTATAATAAAATTATTTTTAATATTTTATAAATTAATTTATAAAACATTTTAAAAGTTATTAATTATACCTGATTCACTTAATAAATCAACCAAGCAAGGGCCTTTTTTCATAATTATATCTCCACTCAAATATCTCTAAATTTAAACTACCTTTGGATCTCTTTATAATAATTTATAAATAATATTTCGCTAAATCTTATTTAAATTGGACTCATTGATTGTATTAACATTAACTTATAATAAAAATTTATATATTTTTATATTAAAAATACCGAATAAAACTTAGATCAAATTCGTTATAAAACAACCAAAAATATCGCTGCTAACTAATAGAGACAATTCAAAATATAGCGACCGTACTTAAACTCATTTTAAGATAGAGAGAAATTTATAATGAAAGATCGGTTTAGTTGTATTTCAGACTTTAGAGTCATAAACAATTAAAAATTAAGTCAGTTGTCAATAAATAATATTTACATACATTAATAGGATAAAATTCCTAAACAAAAAACCAACAATAGCATTACCGTCTACCAATAAGCTTAAAATCTCAAAACCTGCTTTTGTTTGAAATAAAAGAAAACGAAAGATAAAATTCGAAAATAACCGATCCATTTTGTGACGAAGGTGATGTTCAACCACACAGCAGGAGATACCTTGTGCTCGGAGTGCGGGTTATTGTTAGATAGATAATTTTTTTTTTTTTTTAACTGAGGTGTCTGGGTCAGCTTACAAGTTACGCGCACCTCAATCAATTCTCGGAGAAGGCTAGCGTAGCATCTCACCACCATGACCTCCCTCTAAGAAATCAAACTCAAGATCGTTCATCTAACCACACAATCTTAAATTTGTTCCTGTCAACTAAACTATCCATGAGTAAGTTGTATGCAGTATACATATTTAAATAATATATATCTATATAGATATGTATGCCACTTTTTGTCATTGTGTTTGTATGTATAGAAAATGAGGAGAAAGAAAGGAAAGAAAAGGATAGTAAAATTTGAGTGTTTAAATTGGTTTTGATTCACAATATAAATGAAACATTTAGTCAGTTATTGAGTTGGAAATTTCAATGGAGTGAACATATAGAAATGAATATTTTTTTATTTCCTCTATAGCTATAAGTTCAACTGTAATATATTTCTGTCTCCAATTCTCTTTTTGGATGCTAGGAAAAGGAGTGGTAAATTCACGAGAGGTAGAAAATTTGCCTTTAATCTTTGTTGTCTGTGTTCAAAATATACGATATAAGTTGAAAATGCTTGATTGCACTATGATTGAATGTTTTATTTTCTACTTTTGTTGTTGCATATTGCAATTTCATGACTAAGCCGCATTTTTAACGGGTTGGGCCTTATTGCAACAATTAAGATATGCTCACTTCTACAGTTCCATTGAATATCTTTACAATTTTTTGATATTATACTAAATTTTTTACGATTCAATGATGATATTGCAACAACATGTTTCTTGTTCATTCAATGATAGCTCTGATGATGGTCAAACTTCCATGTGCATTTGTATCCTTCCTGGATTCAAAAAGACTTCATATTTTAAAGTGCATATCTGTCAATGGGTTTGTATTTTTATCCAAAGGATCAAGCCAATGAAATTTATAAGAAAGTTAAAGATCAGAAACGTCTTAGGGGACAAAATCAGGATGCAATATTGGCTACTTGCCTCTCCATTGCTTGTCGATAAGAAGATAAACCCCATACAGTAAAAGGTATCATTTTTTCTTAATGAGCTGAAACTTTGTAATCATATGTTTGTTCAACTTTGATTCCTGATCTTGTGACTTTTCTATCAGAAATTTATTGTGTCACCAATGGAGCTACAAAGAAAGAAATTAGCCATACAAAAGATTATATCGTGAAACAATTAGAGGTAGAGATGGGTCAGTCCATGGAAATATGAACCTTACATGCAGGGAACTTTCTGGTGAGTTTGGCAGCAAAGTAGCACTTCAATCTATGAGTTTGGCAGCAAAGTAACACTTCAATCTATGTTGTATTTTATATTTAATGTATATTATTGTTGTAGATTATTTACGTGAAAGTTTAAGGTTATCAATACCTATTTCCAACAGAGACGGTTTTGTGCAAATCTTGGCATAGCCAATCAAGCAGTTAAGGCAGCTCAAAAGGCTGTGCAGAAATCGGAAGACCTTGATATAAGGTAAATGTGGTTTTCACTTGAGTCGATGCTTATACTGAATACATACGGACCAGCTAACTATTGTAATTTTCTGAAGCTCAATTAATTATATCTGTTGTTTTGGGGGGCCATATTTAGAGTTCAGTTAGTGCCTATATTCTGATTCTAGTATTCATTTGGTCTTAAATTATGTTTACTTTATCATATACTAATAGCAGTGGAAAATTTTGCTAAAATATTTATGGAACATTTGTGCATAAGAGCTTCTATTGTGTACACTGCTTTTCCTCACATATTAGTATTGTTCTGCTTGTGTGTTCACAAACTATGCAAACATTGCAGAATTTGGGATATTTTGCAGTAAAACCAGAACATGCACTTTCTCATTAGAGATATTAAACTAAGACTACGGTGCAGAGCATAGTCAGTGAAAATAGTAAAAGGCACCGAAATAAAATTAATTATAGGACATATTGGTCCCTTGCTTTGAGGCTCTAAAATCAAAATGTTAATGTGGAAAACTTAATTTAATCTTTCCTTACGAAGTAAATGAAATAGGGAGAATGTAGGATTGGTGAATAATTAACTATGTACTCACTAAAGTTTGCTCTTAAATTAACAGTCAAATTAGAAGATTATAAGCTTGATCCTTTGGACAAGAACTTGGCAGTGGCTCAAATGGTGACTTTCTTAATATAAATTTGCACAAACTTCAGTGTAGTAAAATTTGATTAATCTTGTATATTCAATACTGCACAGGGGAGCCCAATGTCAGTGATAGCAGCAATCATTTACATGATAACTTAGCTCCCAAGACAAGAAAAAACTTCTGGAAGGTCTGAAAGTTTTAAAGAAACTAATTACTTATCCTAATAATTGTCTCATTAAAGGTGGATTGAACCTGATGCAGATATATCACTAGCTACAGGCGTTGCTGAAGGGAGCATCAGGAATTCATACGGAGACCTGTATCCCTATATTTCAAGAATTATATCAAGCTGGTATGCTAAGCAGGAAGACCTTAGGACCCTATGCAGTATGTAAATATGCAACTTTTTCGGTTGCCAACAGGCATTTTGTTGATCAAGATGTTATAAATCGCAACTTTTTATCACTCTTCTCCATTCATTCTCTCTCGTCTAAGTCTAATCATGCACTGAGTGTAGTCGTCTTAGTTACATTGTTTCTTTGTTTAATATTCTCGTGTTTAGATCTCAATTTTTTTCTGCTTATGTTATAATTAATATTTTATTTATGCCCATGAACTTATTGTTCTTTTTTAACAATTAAATTACTACTTTCAGGCTATGTAACTGATTAAAATCTATGTATAGGATTTCTTTTTCTTTTTTCGACGAGATTGCTTTTTTATGAGGTCTATTTTTTTGTATATATAGTATAATTACTTTTACGATTGATTTTTCACTGCCCCAATTTGAACCTCATTCAACCTATTATTCAGGAAAGAAATAAGAAATCCCAGACTATGTTAAATGTGTGAGTGCTTTCAGTTATCTGAAAAAATAGAAGAAGATGTTTATTATAATAGTTTTCTGGGGTTGAAGTTCAGGGCTCAGGCCGAGGTCCGAGGATGGAGAGATATCTGTCTACAAATGAAATTTTGTGGGAATCGAACCATGGTGGCATAGTGTCCACATCCCAGAAATTCGTATTACAGGTTACTATTGTAATTTTAAATTACCATCAACTGCGGCCTTAATTCATGTAACAGACCTTGCAAGAAACTAACACAATAGTAATTTTATTACCAATTTTAATTCATGTAACAGACCTTGCAAGAAACTAACACAAAATATCAACCAAATCAATGCAAAAATATTACCAAAACTTAGTCGATCAATCACTCATATGACTTATAATCTAACGAACATTTGAATTTAAAACAAAACAAAACAAGGGTCCTAATAATATCATAGACAAGACAAGAGTCTAAAAAAGGACGAGCATTTGACTAAATCATATCTACACTTAAGAAGTTTTAGTCAAATCCGTGTCCTTTTTAAGACCTCCGAAGTCAACAAAAGAAAATTAATCCAAGTCATTAACATTAATCTTCATGGGTTGGGTTGAAGTTTGAGTATTAGTTAATCTTCATGGGGTTGGGGTTGGGGCTTGAGTATAAATTGATCCCGTACCTTCATTGCTGCCAGTAACAGTACCTTCACTTGTATTTGCACCATCCAAATCTCCATGGTGGTTCTGGTTATTTTCTTCACCAATTTGGCCTCCTTTGCCAACCAATACAAATGCAAGACAAAGTTTACCACCTCGTATCCTGAACGACCATATTTGATATACATCACCTACCTCAAGATTATTCCGATTCTTAAAATCTTTCCATTGTGTTATCAACACATAAGATAAGCTAAACTTTCCTTTCTCTTTCTTCATCTTACGTTGCTTCAATGTCATTACGCATTCTTCGAGTGAAGGCTCAATGAATTTCACTTCAATCTTACTGTTTTCCTTGTCTAGGTGTATCCTCTCTTCATCGTTCAAGAACTTCTCCATTGATACTATTTGTTTCCAAGGAATCAGCAAACGACTTTGATGATCTGATAGGTCTGAGGAATACAAACTCTTCTGTATAACCAAATTTATGTTTGAACCCTTCACATTCTCAATCTTTTCCTTAAACTCTTGGGGCAAAGCCGGGGGCACTTCAGGAACAATGTACCTAAAAGTTCTCTTAATTTTCTTGTTGGATTCTGAATCCTTTTCTTCACTGTTATCTCTTCCGTTTACATTCCTTTTCAACTTCTGTTTTTGCTTCTCATATCCAGCGCTCCATTCATCCTCCTCCCAAGACAAAATTCTGGCCTTCATGGCATCGCCCAGAAGTTTTTCCCTGGCAGCAACTTTTTGATACCCTAGTTTCTTCTCGGAGACTGAGTTCGTGAGAGGTTTCTTGAGGACCTTTTCTCTTTCTCTACGATCAGAAAACCTAGCCAGACAAATCCACTTATCATTAATTGCTGGAGCACTTACTGGCTTATCAAAATCAACATCAATCCTTGTCTGACTATCATTACAACTTACTGAAGAACTTCCATACTCAAAACCATTATAACGGGGCAACCAGCAGCCGCATTGCCCGTTACACTGAACAGACTTCCTTTCCTTTTCTTTCTTTTCTTTTCTCATCTTCTCTTCCTCAAGTTTATCAGAAGCCAAACCCGCAACGACCGCTAAAGCTTCAAGACCAGTCCAGTTCGGGTCAATCTTGATTCCTCTTTCTACAAAGTCCTTCAAACTCAAAAAGGTTTCCTCTTCAGCCATCTCTAATCCCTTCTCCTTCTTTCTAAATTAAACCTGGTATTATTAGAGATGATAAAGAAAACAAACAAACAAACAAAAAGATTCAAGAACAATGGAGAAGCATAGATAGTAGAACTATTCTGGCTCTAGAGATTTTATCGGAGAAGGAGAATAATTGGATTACTTATTTCCCTTTCCTTTGGGTAATAGGATCACTGTGGTTTCCTGGTTTCCTTATTTACAGCGTTTAAATCCGTGTATAATTTGGATTTCATTATTACCTATTTTTTTAATTTCTTATTATCATTAAATTAACTGTATGTTTAATAAAAATTAACACAGAGATGACTTTGTTAAATTCTATTGAAAACAATTAATAATTATTAATAATAAAATAGAAATTTCAGAAGAAAATATTTAGACTTAATTTGTCGATAGAAATAATATTTAACAGTTCAGGTATTGTCAAGAGATAAAATTACTAATTAACCCTCGAGTATATATAAATAAACCATGAATCATGGATAGTAAATACTCTAAGCCAGATCAGAATGTAGGGTTAATTACAAAAAAATGTTGCTTACGATACAAGTAATAATTTTACATAGATAATAATTGTAATAAAATTCTTAATTATATAAGCTGGACGTAAAATGGAGGTTTTGTATTTGAGTTATACTAAGTAATTAAATAAATAATTGATAAGTATCAAATGTTAAATTAACATAAGAATTATTTTAAATTGAGATGTTGTGTTTGATATAAACTTATTAACCTTAAAATTAAAAATGTTACTAATTAATAAATATTATCCTCCAATTATAACGTTGTTCTTCTTTGAGGCATTGCAAACAAAAGATTATATTTTAATATATTTTGTTTATTATCATAATAAAGTGAGATTATTCATTATACCTTTCAAAATAAAAAATACCCAGTAGAAAATTATTTTATATATAATAATAATAATAATAATAATAATATTAAAAATACATATTCTCTATACAAAATATATGTGACCTAATATTATAATCAATAAAAAAATTAATAAGAATAAATGATGTGAGCTATGAGGTAATTGATGTCATTTCAATTTGTATGAATTAAAAATTTGTGTCTTTAGTTCTAATATTTTATTAAAATATTATTAATTAATACAAGTATTGTAAATTAACACTAATGTTACATAAACATATTATAAATTTATAACAGGTAGTTAAAACATTTAATAGATATTGTTTGAATTTTTTCATAAAATATTTGCTAGATGTTTACCCTAATTGATTAAATATATAATATTTTAACGTTAATTAGCTACAATTATTTATATTTCTTGAATTAGTAATTATTAAAAAAAAAAAATTAATGTTAGATATTTTAAAATCTGAACCGTGTTCGACTGGGAAAATCTCCCACAATTGGCAAACCTTAGTCCTTTAGGAATCCAAATCCAATTTTGGAATCAACATAATTTTAACGTCTTTCAAATTCCGTACATATATATTAAAACGTTCTCAATTCTCTTTCGAGGTTGCTTTCTTTTACTTGCTATACAGAAGATTTTTTGCAACTTTCAGCTTGCCAGCAGTCTGAAAAAGTTTAGTCTTGTTCTCTTGCAATCAGGTTTTCAAACAAAAACTCACATATCTAAGTGGTTTCTTGTATCTCTTTCGATCTTGATTCAAAGCTGAAGAGTAATTTTTCTTCTTCGGATTCAAGACAATTGTGCAAAAGAACTCTGCCAAACAACAAAAATGTTATCCAGCGCTTGGCACCTGGCAAAATTGGGCATGGAGTTTCAGATGGGCAATCTGTGGCGCAGTTGAAGCTGCCTACTATAAAGACTGACTGGAGTGCAATGGAATGCTGAATCAGGAAAGTTGTATATAAGATCATTTCAATATCTGGAACCGAGCAGAATAGATAACAGAAAAATTGGTTGAAAAATAAGGGAACCTCTGAATGGGGGCTATGCTAATTAAGGGAATGGTGGAATGTATTTAATACATGATTGTTAACTGAGTGCTGATTATGTAGCTTAGATCTTGAGATTGTGAATGTTCTTTATCCTTCTAATATTTCCGTAGATGTTCTGTTTCTGTTGATTTCAATGGGAAAAAGTTAATACACTATTACCCCAAACAGATTTTATAAAAAATGGATCTATTAGAAATCACACAGTTCTTGTGTAACATATCTACAAATACTGATATATATGAAGTGAAACATCTTTAGTAGTTATCATTTCTTCAAGGCATTTCTGTGTTTAGTGAAGTTGCTAGATTCCAAATTAGCTATCGATCTTTCTACGATATCCTTCAGCATCATTAGTTACAAAGTTCCTGAATCAAATTCGGCTTAATTTTATACATATTGCAGTTAAAAGTGTGAGACAGCCCAGTTTTAATTGGTAACTAGCATTTATAGCAAGTGATTCTATTTCAAAACAATAGTTAATTAAAGGCAACAGCATCTCCTTAATCCAAATATTCGAGGTTGTATACACTGCATTTCGCACAAAAATAGATAAATAGTTATAGATCAACCTACATGTAAGTTGCTACTTAGTTCTTAAAGGGGTTATTGCTCTTTATTTGTCCACTGATGGGAATCGCACAGCAGTCTGCAGTTTTCCTGGGTTTGCATTCCCGTCTCTAATGTTTTATTTTATAGTTTGCCATATTTATTGAATTCGCCAGACGCCGGAGGTGCCATTTTGTGCGTACATTTACCACGCTTTCGAGAGAATTAGAAATTGCGATTCGTCAGAAATCTATACCATCTATGCCTGTTTTCTGATTTAAATTAGATTTACGTTTAATCTTTTAAACTAGGAAGGAACAGCCGATCAAACATCAAGAATTGGTAGAGAAAATAACAAAGACAACCCCTTAATCGAAGGGGTGAGGCACCTCTCATAGATACAACCATCTAACAATAATTTCTTACATTATATGTTAAGAATAGCAATCAATTACTTCTATAACTATACGGGACGAATAGTAATTCTCACTCTAAACCAAAATGACCCAAAGAGTGGCACATTAGCAGTTCTTAAAACAAGGAAACAGTTAGCTTTGATCCATTCCACCATCAGAAAACCAAGTAGTTCAACGGGGGAGACCTTTGTCTTCCAATAGTCAAGTTCTCTTTTCAATTTCTATTCAGCACACTCTGGTTGACAAAGATCCATGGTTGACAAAGATCCATTCTATTCATTTGAGGTTGAACATGAAGGAAATATCAGACTTCAATTACCTTCTAACAAGGTGATGAAGAGCATCCCTAAAGAATCTGCAAGAGGAAAACTTGTAATTGATGTCGTGTCCAAATAAATAATGCCAGCCAAGTTCTCTGAAAAAAAAAAAGAAAAAAGAATGTGGGGAATTTATATTTAAAACAATTGGGCTCTTTGAAAATAACTTTCAATACAAAAAGCAGCTGCAGTGTTTCTTATTTGTGTTTGTTATTTGTTAAAAGGATTTCTGAAACAAAAGTATAAAATGACATACTACCGATAGGACTTGTTTTGTAGGATATTTTGTATTCGTAATCCTGTCATAATCAATAACACAGAACTCATTTGTGAATCCTTTTGAATCAAATTACCAGAAAATTGACTTACAAGTGATGAAGCATTTGAGAAGAAAAAAGATAAATAAAGAAATAATTGACCAAGAAAGAACCGAATAGCATACCACTATACCAGCAAGGAGGTTAATTTCTATTGGTTCTATGGGCAATTAATCTAACTCGCGTCAGCGGTGGAGGATGCCCCTTTTTTCTCGTGTTTTGGCTTAACAGCATCCTTCAAAGTTTTCTCCCCACCCTTCTGTAGTCCAGTATTGATATTGTCAGATCGTTCTTCTGGCTTTGGTTCATTGGGCTTTCCATCAGCTATTGGGTCATGTTGTTTCTTCTTGGATGTTGATGTTCCTGTAAATTTTAGGCTTCACACATTAGGCACTTGGGAAATCTTCCGTCCTTCAAAACACGCACAGTAGGACAGTTGGCTACTGGCCCTGTTGCTCCTCTCAAATTTTGCTATCCAATTAGCCAGTGATTGACAAAGCTTATAATTCAATTAATGCAAGTTCAAAAAAAAATGCAGAAAGTTGCCAACGTAAATTCTTATGCTTTTAAGAGTAATTATAAAAAGTACCACGCGAAGCTAGAGAAGCTTTCAGGAAATCTGAATCAACACCCTTTGAGTAAGGATACCTAAGATGAGACGGTAAAAATTTTAAGTTGAAATAAAAAAATAAAGACAGAAGCAAAATCATTAAAATAACGAGTTTCCTTCTCAAAATAGTCAAGTTAATCTAGAAAAAAACACGTAACAAAAGAAAGCATATTCAAAACAGAACAGAACAAAACAATTTTGCAATTTCATTTCCACTTCCTTGCATATCAAAACAGAACAGAACAAAACAATTGTTTCACTTGCCTCAGACCTGACAAAACATCACCTATCTTAGGATCATTTCCTCTCCCTTCTACTGTGCACCAACGGCCAATGCACCATTTTGCAATTTCACTCAGATTTGCTAAGCCCTTGATCTTCCATTTTTCACTAGGAGTATTCAGCCGTTGATCAAGACACTCCTGGTTGCCAACAAAGTCATTTATCTAGTCAAGGTTGCTGAAATTTTTGTAAGTATGCCTGTTCTCTAGAGGTTTCCCTCGTAACAGGTCGACGAATAATATACCTAAATCCATATATCCTCACCATTTCTGATGTTTGTTCAGGATTTGGTCTGTTGTTGCTGCTGCTGCAATAGTTTGCAACTCCAAATCCTCCCAACTTTGCTCTACAAAATTCATCTAGTAGAATGTTCTCATACGTTATGCTTCCATGATATATAGGTATTTTTGAGTACAATGTGCAGCATTTGAATTGCAGAGAAGATTTGCAATGCTATTGCTAACCTTTTTTCCCCATCGAGTGTGCCTACTCTCTGTCTTAGGTTCCAGCTCAGACTTCCCGTTTGCATGAACTCAAAAACTAAATAGAGTCTTTGGAGACCTTCTTGTGATGCTTCCAGCACGATATCTTCTTATAATCCTCTTTGAGAAGCCATATCCCTCCTAGCTTTGACTGCTACCACAATCCCATTTGTTTAATAAACAATAACAGAAGTCCCTTCTCCAATTCTGTTCTCTTCACTTTCAATATCTAATCTTATTTACATTTGTCTCTCCATTGAATGCATTAAACTTTTATTCATTCTTCTCCTTTTAATTATAGCTAACGTAACCAAAGCAATTGAAACACTTCCTCCAACAACAGCTAAAACAATAATAGCAATGGCAATGGAAACCTTTTGTTCTCGATCAACTGGTGAAGAGATGTAAACTCAGCTTTCCATCCTTTCCTTTTATCCGTCTGACTAGCAAACACAAGCATGACCTCACGGTCAAGTTCATGTGTGGGAGGTCAGAACCAGAGTAAAGATCTGAGAAGTTGGCTATCTGTTGTTTTCTATCATCATTTATAGCCAGAAAATCCCAAGTTCTTCGAGATGTTGACATCACTGAAATTCAAGAATACAAGAGTCCATGGTTTTCCCCGGAGAATCCATTGGCAAGTTAGACCTTCTACATAGGAAAAATCGGTAGATGAACCGAAGCTGATAAGTCCATCACGGTCATAAACATCTTTCTTTCCATTACAAAGCCCTAATGTTTCTG
>JAVXUL010000008.1:1752090-1770563 GCA_035590515.1 Trichilia minutiflora | reverse complement strand
TGTCAGAAAGAAGGAACCGTACCTTGTTAGACATGGTACGATCGATGGTTAGTTTCACAGATTTGCTATTATATTTGTGGGGATATACACTTCAAATCGCTGTGCACATCCTCAAAAAGATTCCTACAAATTCAGTCCAAAAGACTCCGTATGAGATATGGCGTAGTAAGAAACTGGGTTGTCCGGCCTATGTCAAGTTGGTTAAGTCTGACAAACTTAACATGAGATCAGAGTTAGGTCAGTTCATGGGGTATCCTAAAGATAGTTTAGGATATTATTTCTATTTTTCTTTTGATCAAAAAATTTCTATTAGCAGGAATGCACACTTCTTAGAAAGGGAGTTTTTTTGAAAAAGGAGGTGCATGCAGAGAAATAGAATTCAAGGAAGAATTCCATGAACCGCAAAATAACCAAGTTGACGTTGGAGAGTTCAATCAGCGCACTTCTACTCCAATTGTTCCTACTCCAATAAGAAAATCTACAAGAGTTCCTAAGCTCTCAAAAAGATATGGATTTCTAAATGAGCAAGATTTTGAATTTTACTCAGTAGGAGTAACGGATCATGAAGATGATCCAAAAACTTATGAGGAGGCCATCTTGGATAAAGATTCAGGTAAATGGCTAGAGGCAATGAAATCTGAAATAGATTCCATGCATATCAACCAAGTCTGGACACTTGTTAATCCTTCTGAAAGAATTATTCCTCTCGATAATAAATGGATTTACAACAGAAAGATAGGCAAAAATAGAAAGGTTGAGACTTACAAAGCTCGATTAGTGGCAAAGGGTTATACTCAGAAACCTAGTTTGGATTATGAAAACGCCTTTTTATTGGTGGCTATGATTAAGTCTATTAGAATTATGTTGACCACAGATGTATATTATGATTATAAGATTTGATAAATGGATATGAAAACAACATTTCTTAATGATTACATTGAGGAAAACCTGTTTATGAAACAGCCAGTTGGTTTTGTGTTCTCTGTTAAACCAAATAAGGTATGCAAACTACATCGATCCATTTATGGATTAAAACAAGCCTCCAGAAGTTGGAATATTTGATTTGATGAGACAGTCAAATCATTTGGTTTTATTAAAAATTCAGATGAGCCTTGTATTTATAAATAGATTAAAGATCATGCAGTCATATTTCTAATATTATATGTAGATAACATATTGTTGATGGAAAATGATATCTGTATGATGGCAGAAGTCAATCTCTAGTTATCTAGAATATTCTCCATAAAAGATCTTGGAGACACAACATATATACTCGGGATACGCATCTATAGAGATAGATTGAAAAGAATAATAGGATTATTTCAGAAATTGTACATTAAAAAGATGTTAAAAAGATTTAACATAGAGAACTCTAAGAGAGGTCTCCTACCCTTCAATCAAGGTCTTCATCTTTTAAAAGATATGGGTTCAAAAATCGATGAAGAGCGACAACAGATCCGTGGCATCTCGTATGCATCGGCTATAGGTAGCTTGATGTATGCCATGCTATGTACAAGACATGATATAGTGTATGCAATAAGTGTTACTAGTCAATATCAGGTTAATCTCAGAGAAAAGCACTGGTCAGCAGTGAAAACAATTCTTAAGTACTTAAGAAGAACTAAGGATTTAGATCTGTGTTATGGACCCTAAGAATTGGGCATTCATTGATACACAAACTCAGATTTTCAATCAGGTGTAGATGATCGCAAATCTACGTCAGGTTTTATTTTTCTGTATAATGGAGGAGCTGTAAGTTCAAAAAATTCCAAACAGACGACAACAGGTGACTCTACCACAGAAGCTGAATATGTCGCTGCTTTAGAAGCACCCAAAGAAGCAATTTGGATGCGAAAGTTTGTATCTGAACTTAATGTGATTCCAAGTATGTCTTATCCGATAAGCGTACTGTATGATAATATGGGTGCAATAGCACAAGCAAAGGAACCCAGAGCGCACCAAAAATCTAAACATATTCAATGAAAATACCATATTTTGAGAGAATTTGTTGGTGCTGGAGATATTTTAATATAGAAGACATCTTCGGTTGACAACGTCGTTGACCCTCTCACTAAGACGATGACATAGAAACAGCTAGACCTATATCTTGAGAAGATGGGTATTAGATACAACAGTGAATAGCTTTAGTGCAAGTGGGAGTTTGTTGGTGTAGTATGCCCTAAAACCATTTGTGTTATCGGTTTTGGGTAGCTTGTATTGAGTTATTTTATAATTATATATTGTATATTATTATTATATTAATAAAAAAATTATTTCAATTTATCTGTGCATATTGCTTCCTCTTATTGTTCATACCAACGAAAGAGTGCACATATAAATTGCCTTGATAATACTAATTATCTAAATGGTTCCTTGCAAAAATAATATCAATTGGGCATCGACATTACATAGTAGGCATACTATATGTCTCCGTTGATTATCATGAGATGATAATAGCATGGGTGATATGATTTTCATGTTATTAGGACATTGGTGTGGATTAACAGTTAAATAAACTGTTTTTTGAAAGTGATCAAAGTTATGATAAATTACACGGATGTATGATGTCAATAATTTGTCATAAGATTTTACCAGTGTGATATTACTCCTTAGACCTAGGGTGTCAGTGTTATGCTTTAGTATAGATATATATGATTCATATGATACATAAGTATAAGACAAATCATGTCTTGTATGAAAAACTAGTTTGGTCATATATTATTTATATTGAAAAATGACAGACAATCAATATGGAATTCATTGACTCGACATTAGGGATTTTGAGATTCCGTTAACTCAATCTATCTTCTAGTTCCCAATCGGGTATGGTAAACGTCTAAAATTAAAATCTTTGATAAAAGTATTTAATATTATACAAAAGAGTATCGTAGTAATGAGTTTAGAATATATTGACCAATAACCTAAACTAAAGCTGGATTTAGGGGTTTTTGATGTCCGTGAACCCTAATTCAGTAAGGATTAGACAAACAGAGGGAATCTATCCATACAAAACGTATAATCAAGCATAAAGATTTGATGGAGAATTTCTTCATTGTGGATTAGGGGTTATGGCACATTACTAGATGTTAACCACGATCGTTGAGTCATGAAATTGTTCGGATTGAAATCGATAAAATCGTTTTCGGCTCACGACTAATATCACAATGAACCAAGAGATCACAATTAATAAAAATCCCTCATCCTTCCATTAGAGAGAGTGAATATTATCCGCAAGAGCGCTAACACACTTGATGATAATATTATACCGAAAATTACAAACAGTTTGTGTATTAAATGGTTTAATAAATTAGAAAGCTATGTCTATTGACCCAAATATGACTTATATAAAGTTATATCATTTTATTTATATTTATAAATATAAATGGAATGAAAACAAATTTGGTCAAAAGGGTTTGATCGAACTTAGGACCAAATTATCATGTTTTTAAAGTTTTGGGACCTAAGTAAAATTTTATATTTACTATTAAGAATCTTGTTTGAAAGGCTTGAGACATATTAGTAATTGACTAATTGACTAAGGATAAAAGGGTAAATGATTTAGGGTCTATAAATAGTCAACTTTACCAATTTTTAGTTAATTTTAAGAAAATTATGAAAAATTCACAAGATCTCTCTCTCTAAAAATTCGGTCAAGGAGGATTTGAAGGGGTTTTCATTGTTCTCTTGATATTTCACACTTGTGAGGTTAGTTTCCATTAAATCCATACTAATGGTTAGTGCTTGGTTGCTTGATTTGCTTGGTTTTGAACTAATTTGCAAGATTTTGTAAATATATTTTCATAAACCCTATTTCATTGATTTGTATGCTACTTCACTTTGAACAACAACCTCACAACCAAAAGCTAGAAAATAGGGTGTTTCTCCATAGCTACCTTCGGGGTAACTCTATAAGCTCAGAGTATCTTAGATACTTTATCAATCCACGTCCCCTTATACTCTCAAAGTTTCTTCTTTAGTGCCTTCTTAATTATCTTATTGGCAACTTTTACTTGACCATTGGCTTAAGGATGACCCGGGGTTATAAATTTAAGGATAATGCCAAAATCTGAGTAAAATTCTCTAAACTTGGTGTTATCAAACTACTTCTCATTATCTATAATCAACACCTGTGGAACCCCAAAACTTGTATATTATGTTCTGCTTTACAAAAGAAGTAATTTTCTTTTCTGTAATGCTCTCCAAAGGTTTAGTTTTGACCTACTTGGTAAAATAGTTTGTAGCATCCCCCCTGGGGGACCTACCTCTTGTAGCCTGCCAGCCTAACCTAGCTAGCCCACAAGGAGCCCAAGTAACCTGCCAGCCCAAAGCCCGTCCACTTGGTTAGGTATTGTTACCCCTTGGCCCAGATCAATCACTTGAAAGCTACAGTCCCCTCCGCGAATCGAACCCAGGCACAAGGGCTTTTGTTTCCCGCAAAGGGAATGCCTTTAACCAACTGAGCTGCAGCTCGTACGAATTATCTAAATACTAATTATACTCAATCATCAATTGGACATTCATCATATCAATTGTGCAAATGATCCTTAGATTTTATAATATCATGGTTACCTTGTGAATGAATTACCCTACTTTAATACTACTCAAGGTAAGTCTGTATTAAAGCTTACGATAGGTAGTTATTGGGTATGGTAAGACATTTATGGAGGTATATGAATATTTAAAAAAGGATCTGTCAGCCTTAGTATTTAAGGTTGAATACTCTATATGAATAATTCAGATTTGAATCGTGAAATTCTCGATCAGAATTGTATATTGTGTGCGATTGAGAAGTGTGTTCTCAATAGTAGTACATAATAGAGTCGTTATCTATTATTTATTATACATAACATTAGACCTAAAATGGTTTGATGATTATAGCATACCCTTGATTCGATCAGAGTATTGTATGGTGGAAAGATTTAATTACGCGGTAACTAATAATAGAAAAGGTTAATATTGAAACTTCGTACTTCATTATAATTCGAGGGTCGTATTGTATGATTCGGTGTCAATATTAGTCTGTAGACATATTTAATTAATCTTGTTAAAGATTAATCAAATAAAATGAATGAAAGAGTTTAATTCAGGATATAAAAAAAGTTAAAAGAATTTAATTCGGTTATATCATCTATTGCCAACTTTATGGTTAGCCTATTAAGTCTTACCCATAATTAGCTCGATTTTTTCTTAATTATTTTAGACATTACTTTAATAATATATTAAATTAAGATCATTTGATTGATTAATCTAAGCTTGATAATGAAATAAGTAATGTATATTAATATTTTATCCTAACAAGTAAAATATTAACAAGTGTCAATATCATGATCTTACACCTAGTTTATAAATAGATGGTGGATATACATGTGATATGTTTGATTCTTATCCACACATTTGACAATATAATTTTCATATATTTAATTTAATTAATTGTTAATTAAATTATATATATATTAATTATATTTATTTTCAATAAATAAGAAACTGGAAAAAGAAAAGCAAAATAGGAAAGGTTATTCTCTTTGCCATGATTTTCATCTCCATATATGGTGATCATTTTTTTGTCATTTTGACTGATTCAAAGTGAATTAAGATTACTTGGGAAGTGATCTAAGCAATTGAAAGGCCAATTTCAAGTGTTAAAATTTGTTTTCAAAGGTTAAAAACTTCAGGTTTTATTAGAAAACCTAGATTTAATCAAATTAGTTTTGATTAAGTCTAATAAAGCCAAGAGGAAAATCAACAAGCTAAGGGCATTACTTGATAGAAGAGAATCTATTTTAGTTTTCTAGAGCTTCAAAATCTAGAAAATTTGACAACAAGGTTAACAAGTATAAAGGTAAGTTTCTAACTATCCATATGCAATTCAATTCTCCAAAGGTATGCAAATTTATTTTCATGTTTTAGAAAATATGTCATGCTAGAATCTAACACTTCTAAGGCCAACGGGTGATGGAATGCTCATGATTTTGTCACCTCCTCGTGATATCTTCAAATGAAACTTTTGAGATTTTCATTGACACCCTATCTTAATAATAACAGAGAGCTCAGGGTCTTAGTACTTAAAATCATCCCTCTAAATTCTCTAACAAATATGTTAGAGAGTTGCCCAAAGCTTTGGATGCTTTCTAGTGTCAGACTGGTGAATTATCTTCTAGCTTGCCCTTCTAAAATGAACAAGAACAAGCGGCACATTTGATCTTCACTGAATCCTTGAATCATTATCATATCCTTAAAGTGCATCTCAGATTTCCTACACTACCAGATGGATCCTTCGTTGATATACAAGATTTACCTGACATAAAAAAATAACGATTAGAGAAAAAACTGATTTTTTGAAGAAAACTCTTCGATATTTAAGTTAAATTTTTTTAAAAATTGTTTTAGAAAGAAGCTTAAAGAAAACTACAGTAACCTTTTTTATAGTGAAAAACTTACCTGATTCTTTTAATTAAGACACCTTATATCATTGTATTTCATTACAGTAGGGCACATGTTAGTAGATTATTGCTTCTCTCTTCAAATCAAGAGATGTGTCTCTATAATTATATTTTGTCACCACCATCATCTACATTTACTTTATAATCATAATCAACATTTGTTTACTTTGGATATTCTACTTGAAATTATCAAACAGATCAAATCACTAATCGTGATTAATCTCGGAGTCTCCTCATTAAAGATTTCAATGATCTTTAACTTAGACAGTCGACAATGACACTTGAATACTCCAAGGCCTCCGAGAGTCTCACTACCCTATCTCACTTAATGATTTATTACATTTCAAAAATATAAAAGTTTCAAGATTCTTTAGGTAGTGGATAAAAATCCTAGAATCTTGGGATCCCAAATGATCATGTGATCTAAAGACCTCTATAACAGTTTCTTAAAATAAAGTTAAAATCTTGAGTAACTTCTCGCTTCCAATGGTTCTTATGACCCATAAACACCCTCTTGGTAAGTATCAAGCTGTTAATAAGTTAGATCTTCAATTAAGTTTATAAACTGATAAAATCTGAAATTATCTCCAATAATTATTTTTATTATCAATTTATAACAACAAATGGAACCTATACTATATGATTTTGAATTTATCAAACCGAAAACTAAATCAATATTATACGAAATAGTTCAACTCCGTATGGTCTTCTTTTTCTCCACCCCTCTTTTGTATACTCTAACAACGTCATTTGAATAAGAATGAGGGGGTATTTGTTATAAATAAAAATTATCTTTATCGGTGAAAAATTTAAACTTTGTCTTCTCGTTAATATTTATTATTTCATAATTTTCAATAACTAAAAATAATATGAAAATATATCAACCCGGTTTCGGGTAGAAAACCATACATACCCAGGAGAAATTCGGACTGATTGTCATAAGCCCATTTTCTGTGGGCCTAGGCCGGAGCAGAACTTCAGCAACTCTAATGGTTAATTAAGTTTAAATTAAAACATTAAAAATAAAGTAGACCATATTGGTTAATTATTAGAATATAAATTAAATTTATGTTTATAAATGAGCTAAATCTCTGAAAAAAACTATAATACTTAAATTTAGTTATATTTATACTTAAATATAACATAATCAATAATTTATGATCAATTTAACTCCATTCAAATTGGATAATTTCTTACTTTTGCCACCGCTGAATTAATGAAATAATGACAAATCCTTGGTAAAATGGGTTCAAACATTTAATAAATATTATATCAATAATTTTAATTTTTATTCATTTAAAAATTAATATCCCATGAATCTTGAATTTCACAAGTTGCATAAATTAATAAATTTATTTTTTTCCTCTTTCTCCATTCAAAAAAACTTAAAAGATACAAGAATAACATTTTACTCCCTCTAATTTTTCAAAACAATAAATAAGCATTTGTATCACTTTTATATTTTTTAAATTAATGTTTGTATAACATTTAGAGTAGCATTTTTTTATTAACATTTTAATCCTGAAAATTAAATGTAAGATATAAGAGAGATTATAAAGAAATACGTAATTTCACATTGAAATTGCCTTCAATGCAGAACTGAAGAGGATTATCTAATCACACCAAGGACCAGAACAAACAACAGAGATTAATTTTCATGTAATTGTAATAATGATTGTTATTTAGCTTTTACTAGTATAAATATGCATTTATATTAGCGAGTTTGTGATTATAATGAATTACTAAATGATAATTTAAACCAAAATGACCCAAAAGTGACTCACAGTAGCAGTTCTTACAAGAAGGAAACAGTTAGCCTTGATCCATTCCACCATCAAAAAATTCTAACAAGGCCATGAAGAGCATCCTCAAAGAATCTGTAAAAGGAGAAAAAGTGATTGATGTCTTGTCCAAATAAATAATGCTAGCCAAGTTCTATAAAAAAAAAAAAAGGTAGAATGTGTTGAATTTATATTTAATACAACTGGCTCTTTAAAAATAACTTTCAATACAAAAAGCAGCTGCAGTGTTTGTTATTTGTTGAAGAATTTCTGAAGCAGGAGTATAAAATGATACACCACCGTTAGGACCTGTTTTATATAGCATATTTTGAATTCATCATCCTGTCATAATCAATAAAAAAGAACACAACTGTGCATCCTTTTGAATCAAATTACCACAAAACTGACTTACAATTGATGAAGCATTTGAGAAATAAAAAGACAGATAAAAAAATAATTGACCAACAAAGAACTGAATAACATACCAGCGAAGAGGTCAATTTCTATCAGCTCTATAGGCAATTAATCTAATTCGCGTCAGCGGTGGAGGATGCCCTTTTTTTCTTGTGTTTTGGCTTAACAGCATTCTTCAAAGTTTTCTCTCCATCCTTCTGTAGTCCAGTTCCAGATTCATCCATGGCAGCAGATGCAGGATTGATATTTTCAGGTCGTTCTCGCTTTGGTTCATTAGGTTTTCTTTCAGCTATTGGGTCATGTTGTTTCTTCTTGGGTGTTGATGTTCCTGCAAGTTTTAGGCTTCACACATTAGCCTCTTGGGAAATCTTCTGTGTCCCAAAACATGCACAGTAAGACTGTTGGCTAAGGGCACTGTCGCTCCTCTCAAATTTTGCTACCCAATTAGCCAATGATAGATATACTTTACAATTCAATGAATACAAGTTTTAAAAAAAAAAAAAAAAAAGCAGCAAGATGCCAACGTAAATTCTTATGCTTTTAGGAGTAATTATAAATTTACCACGCAAAGCTAGAGAATCTTTCAGGAAATCTGAATCAAAACCCTTCAAGTATGGATACCTGAGATGAGTGGGAAAAACTTCTAAGGTGAAAAAGAAAAAGAGAAAGAAAGAAGCTAAATCGTTAAAATAATGAGTTTCCTCAAAATAGTCAAATTAATCTAGAAAAAAACAAGAAACAAAAGCAAGCATATACAAATTTAAAAAATCAGGTTAACAGACAGATTGTTCAATAATCATTATTTCAGCACCTTCTGAAAATGTTCATCAGCAATCAGTTGCTGATGTGGAAAAGATTAATAATTCAGACAAAGACCAATATCCAACTTCAAGCAGGGACTCCAGGAAAGGTTTCCCAAGTAAAGCTAAAGGAGTGTCCTCATAATCCGTTAGCTAAATTCTAATGTGCAAACTAAGAACTTATAAACCAAGTATATTATGCACTATATAAACATACCACCTTGCAGGGTTTCCTACAAATTTAATAGCACAGTAATCTCTCCTGGTACTTCCACCTAGAACAGATGACTTGGATTCGCCTTCACCATCATTACTCTGACTGCTACCTTCCACAGATGTCAGCTTGGAGCTCTCCATGTTGTTACTTGACAATTCACTCGCACCCTTATGGATAGACGGTTCATTTTGCTTTTCTTTCACACTAGCACTACCATTTAAAGTAATGGAAGTCTGGTGACGCTTGATGTTACATAATGCTCTTTCAGTGTTGTAAATTTCAACCTAAATATATCATAGAAAATTTCAGGAAGGAAAAGAACAAGGAGGGAATAAATAGGCCAAGATAAAATAATACTATTTGTTGTATTCCATAGTGAAATAGTGTAGAGAATAATATATTGGACAACTTCAAAGATTAATAAAGAAAACATAAAATATAGTTAATGACTACAGCTAATGCACAATGTATAAATAAACTTGAATGTTAAGAACAATAAATCCTCCACTTTCAAAAGACTATTTTGAACAGCAGAAACTCACAGCATATTTTATTTTCTTCGTCATTTCACTAGCCTTCCTCAAAGCAAGCCGCAAACATTTCATGATATCACTTGGGAGGACACCCTCCCCTCCAGGTTTCTGAATAGCACAAATATCACCATTGTCATTAAGCGTAGCAGTCATTCGTTCCATCATAACAGCTTCTTCATGGTGAGTTGGATCTATTACCTACATGATATTTTGCCACATTAAAAGAAGAATCTCATTAATGAATTTTAACTCTGCAAAAATATGAATGGTTTGAAGAATACACAAAGCATTTACAAAATTAAGTTTGCCTACCATCATGCTCTCATTACTGAAAAATCCAAAAGTGACCGCTATAGGAAGATGATGTACTATCAAGGGCAGTGGTTCTCTCTCCTGTCATAAGACAACACCCAGAAGCAAGTCAATAATAATGTATAATAAAAAAGCTACTAAAACCATGAGCGATATAGCAGCATACATGGAAGATTTGAAAGAATTAGTCCTACACTCTTTAAGTTACAGATCAGAACATTACAAGAGCAACTCATCATGAATACATAACATTTTATGATCAGACCAAAATACCACGTTCCCAACAATACCCAGGAGAAAAGAAAAAAGAGCTGAATTTTGGAAATGGTCAACAACACAGAAAGTAATTTGGTCACTTGGCTCCTTTTTATATATTTTCTCTTACTTACAATGAAAGATTCATCCTTCGCTACAACATAACAGTCTTGGTAAGTTTAAATTATCGTTCCTCATTATTTTCCAAAAAACAAAGATTCACGTTCCTCATATATTCAACTCTTAATCAGGTGCTCTGACATCTAAAATGTAAGAATATTAGCTGGAAAAGGATCAATAAAGTAGAACCCAAAATTGACGTAAATGTTTCTCTGCATTCAAATTAAGCTTACATAAAGTTATTCAACAAAAGCACTTAGTTTTTATAAAGTCCTAACACTAACCTCAGGTGTATGTACTATCACTTCCTGCCCATTTTCTCCTCCTAGTGAGCACTCGGGCCTCCTAAATGTCAAGAGAGCAGCCAAAGCAGCAATATTGGCAGCATCAACAAGATTTCTGTTTCGGTTTATCCAGAGATGATTTATTAACTTATAGAAATGACATTAGTTAAATTAAAAAAAATACGTATCCATATATACGTACCCCCCATTATCTAAAATGTGGAGATCAATACATATAGCCCATACCAACTTCCCGGCCAGAACACAATAATTGTGTGAGATCAATCCATCGCACTGCTTTCCCTGCAAGATTTTTCTAAACCTTCAAAAATGTCATTCAAAAGCATAACTGGAATGTAAAACTTGAGATTTTCTCTGAAAGGCAAAAGATAGGTTTCACGTGCAATCCTTACTCTTGCTAAAAGCCCATCATGATTTCCCAAGATTTCAAGGAACCTTGAGTCTTTTCTGTGTATACTTTGTAAAACTCATTTGATATTATCTTGAGAAGCAATACATCACACGATTATTATGTACTGTTCAAGTTCATTGAACAAGTATACATAATCAAAGTTTCAGACATTTAGAATGATCTAAAAAATGACAAACTTAAACTCTATTTGAAAAGTAAAAAATTAACAAAACCAACTTTTTGTAACATACTAAAACAACAATGATATTGACTATAATAACAATAATAATAATAATAATAGCAACAGAAACAATAATAATATTAATAGATTTGGTGAAATATAAATAAATTAGTACCTTAGACCACGATCTATTATCCTTCCCAACCCCACTGCAGCTTCATTAAGACGACCAGGCTCAAACAAAGGATCAGCCATTGGAGATAACTCAGTGAAAATTGACAATGACCCCTCATTAGGTCGATTCTGGTAAGGTTGAACCAGTTTGCTAGTCACAAAACCCATTACTTGAGTCTGGCCCAGCTGAACTTCTGATGAACCATCTTCTCTTCATAATCATCACAGCATCCACACAAATATAATTACGGAATCCATCATAAAACAAAACAAGAATACAATGAAACAAAATTCACTAGGAAATTAAATACAATAACAATATAATTTTGACAGCTTATACTCTTTGCATAATTAAACAAATGAAGCAACCATCCCATTTCTATGAGCATGTCCCTGAAACAAGGAACCACAAGAATCCAAGAATATGCAAGCATTTACAGAACACTGTCACATCAACCAAAAACCAGAAAAAGAAAAGAAAGAAAGAAAATAGTCAGTGAATCAAATTATAGCATCAGCAGTTAAAACAAAATCCTGCGTTTGAACATAGTATAGTCGTTGGAAACAAATACCTATGTTTCAACTTGCTTTAGTAATGCTCCAGTAAATTTGGTGGAGTTGCAGCACAAAGTTATTAAAGCATTAAAAATTTTGTAATGCAAATGAAAACAACATATTATCACCTAAACCAAAATCCTGAATTGCTTGTGTGTGAGCAAACCCATGCATATCTGTGTAATAGAGAGATAGCACTTACCTGCCGAATTTAATGAATAGTTTACGATATTCATCAGGTTTGCGTCCATCAATTCTAATACCTTTAACCAATGCAGCCTCTATAAATTTCCTCTCATTCACAGTTAAGTGCCACGTATTTGCTAATCTAGCATCCATTTATTGTCTCATTTCTGGAACAGAAGATAGAAAGAATTGTTTAGCTTTTCTCAATCATTTCCACAAACAGTTTCAAGCAATTAACAAACTCAAAACTAAACCTTCAGCATGCAGTTTTTTTTTCTGATATTATCTTGTGGGTTAATATTGTCTCACTCCAAACATATGTGCACAACTTATTGGCACTGTTTGACGGTGGTTTGTCAAATATAGCTTCGTTGTTTAATTATCTAAAAGTAATTTAAATAATGATGTATCATTCGGTCTTCAATACAAAAACCATAATCATCAAGCAATGATATAACAAGGGTAATCATATATTAGTTGATGACACAATAGTGTCATCTATATGATCATCTATGTTATTTACAACATATTATTCATTCTAAATCTAATCATTCGTTTGATTCTTAATCTGATCATGTACTATTGTAGAAGAAACTGGATCAATATCAACATATGAATATGAATTATGAAAAACTGTCTTCTCTGCTCTTTCAATATCTTTAATGGTCTGACCTTCTATGAAAATGACATCTCAGTTTCTCAGAATCTTCTTATCAATTAAATCATATAATCTGTACCCAAGCTCATTAGAACCGTAACCAAGAAAATACATTCTTGTGTCTTGACATTTAACTTAGACTTCTCGTCTTTCGGAATATAAATAAATACTTCAGAACTAAATACTCTCAAGTGATTATAGGTAACATCTCTTCTAAGACAAATTTTCTCTAACACATCACTATTTAGAATAATTGTAGAAAATAGATTAATAACATCTATCGTTGTATTCAATGCTTCATCCTAAAAGGATTTTGACAATTTCGTATTTGAAATTAAACATATAAATCTCTCCACAAGTGTCCGATTCATTCGTTCTGTTATATCATTTAACTGAGATATCTTGGGTAATATTTATGATGCCTAATACATTGCTACCTGTAGTACTCATCAAAAGGATCAACATACTCACCATTATTATTTTACCGAATATACTTCACCTTTTTCTCTGTTTATCTCTCAACCAAAACTTAAAATTACTTGAATCCCTAGTCTTCAAGAAATACACCCAAACCTTTTTTGAATATTCATTAATAAAAGTTATAAAATAAGTTGCACCGTCAATAATTTTCGTAAGCATTAGACCACAAATATCTACATGCACCAATTCTAACAATTTGGATTTTCTTGAAGGCGAATACCTTCTAAAAGAAACTCTCTTCTGTTTTTCTGTTAAATAATATGTACACTTTTTAAGTTTCGCACTCTTTATTTTAGATAGTATATTTTTCCTGACTAATATACTTGTTCTCTTTTCACTCATGTGACAAAGTCTTTTATGCCATAATGCAATAACATCCTCTATAATATTGTACATACCTTTCGAAATCTTAGCTTACAGAACATATAAAGAAGAATGTTTTATACCTTTAACCACTACCAATGATCCTTTGGTCAATTTTTATTTTCTATACCTTTATGACTATAATATCCATCATCATCAAACTTTCCAATTGAGATTAAATTAAGTCAAATATCAAGTGCATGCTTGACATCTTTGAGAAGTAATGACATTCTACTTTCAGTTTTTAAACTAATTTCTTTTATGCCTATTACTTTGATCAAACCATCATTACCCATTTTTAATGTACCAAAGTCACTTGGTGTATAAGAATAAAAAATTCTTTTTTAGAAGTAACATGATAAGATGCTCCATTATTAATAATCTAACTCCACTCATCACATGCAACATTCACATTATTATCATAGCATAGAATAATAAGCTTATTTAACACAGTAGTAACTCGATCATCTTTGTTATGATCATTCTTTTCCTTTTCACCATTACCATTCTTCTTTTCTCGTTTCAATTGAAAATAGTTTTTTTTTTAACATGACCCATATTACCATAATAATGACACTTAATATTTTTTTGCCATAATCTTGATTTATTTCTATCTTGCCTTATCTCTTAAGCATCTACTCTGACTTCTTTCTCTTTTTTTTGTAACGAGGACTTTTGAATTCTATGAAGAACCCTTAGTTTTTCTTCTCATTTCCTCATTCAAAATCTCGCTCGTAACAAAATCCATGATAACTATACCATTAAGAGCTAAATTACAGAGCGACATACGAAAAGTCTCTCAAGTATCTAATAATATACCAAGTAACCACAAACTATATACCTCAATCTTCAAATTTAATATTTATCACTGAAAGTTGATTCAACAATCCTTAAAACTCATTTAGATGATCTGAAATCGATTGATCATTTTTATATTTTAAACTCATAAGTTGTTCAATTAAAAATATTTTGTTATTATCAGTCTTCTTAGTATATAACGATTCAAGCTTATTCCACAAAATTTCAGTATATGTTTTCTTACTAACATGATTCAAAACATTATCATCTATAAATTATCGAATGAACTCACACACAACTTTATGTTCAAGAGTCCAATCAGAATCACTCATGTTCTCGGACTTCGATTCATCAAATATCAGTAAATGCCAATATTTTACATATAAAAGATATTTAATTTTACCCTTTCAAACATGATAATTTATTTTATTCAAACTAATCATTCTGTTTGTACTTGATTCTGTTATTCAATTAAACAGAATATCAACTAAGTTCTAATACCACTCTGTTAGAAAAAAATTACAGAATTCTTTCTTTTATTAAATTTATGAGGAATCAAACAAATATATCAAATACAAATATAAACAGTAAAATAATGATCAATATAAGTCAATTTTTAATGTAAATAACTCCTTCAATTTGAAGAATGAAAATTATAGGACTGTTCTCAGAATCCATCTAAATCTTTACTATAATTTTTAGGTATAAACCTATCTCACAATTACTAAAAACAATAAAATAAACACTCTCAACCATTACAAGTGAAGATCAATCTCAAAACAACTCAAAATTGATAGAAAATAAAATTTTCTCACCCAAAATAAGCACTTCTATATTTACTTTTAGATATAAGTTATAATAATTTAAACGACAAATTAATCGTTCAGATTAAAAAAGCAAGATATCCAGAACGTACCTTTAAAATTTTAACTTGATCGAACGATGGATCATTCTTTGATCGTTAGAAAAAATGAAAAATATTCGCAAGAAAATTTTTTTGTTACTGTAGCTATAGGTTAATAGCTTAGGACGAATATGGAAAGAAATCGCCTAGGTAAGTGGAGATCACAAGTTGGATAGGTGTATGGTAATATGAGATAATATTGTATGAATGAGATACGCCCACCTGTGAATCTCGTCAAGGATAATCACAGATATCATCATGTGACTATTCGAGGGCAATGTCAATGGTGAGCTAATTTTCAAACTAAATCATGTATTATTTTATTCCTAGCATTTTAAATTAAAATTTTATAAAATCTCATTGTTTTAACCTGCATAAAAAATCCACTAACGGTCTTTGAGTTACCCAAGATCAAGGTAATTGTCAGAAAGAATAGTCAACCTAATGATTTTACACTAGTTTATATTTTCAAAGCTAATAAATGTTTTAAGTTAAAATTTTAGTATAATTTTTTTCTTATTTATTTAAAAATACTAAAATGACTAATTTTTAAAAATATTAATTTTGAAAGAGCGTATTTGTCTTTTTATACTTTTAGTTCACTCACGGAGTATATTTTTGTATACTCACTCCTCTCACCTTTTAGTTTTAGGTACAATAAATTAATAGAATGGTTATGTGTAGTAGTTATATCCTCAAGTTTTGAAAATAATAAGATATATTTCTAACTCAATTCACACCGGATTTAATTTGGGTCCACTAAGATTACATGAACTTTTGCATCTTGTATTAGTCTTTTGAGATTTTTAAACATACTTTGTAAATTTAAAGTTTTTGTATAATTATGATTCAAACCTTTTCTTTATTTATTTTAGCTATGTAAATGGTTTATAAAATTTATTATTATAATTATTCACCTAAGACATGTATATATTTATATTTTCAATGCTTCGATTTGTGGATTATAAATTAATTTAAATATTATGAAGTGATTAAGATTGAATTGAAAAACTTTACGAAGTTCGAATGATTTAGAAGGAATTATTAAAAGTATTTTAAATGTTTATTTTGAAAATAGGTTTTTCAGAAGTTTTATAAACTCTCAGTATATATTTAGAGATAATAAAATACATATCGAAAATTTATGACGATTGTCATGTGCAGTATCCATGGGTCGGAACGCCATTGATCGGTGCCGGTAAGTTGACTACTCAATTATGTCAAATTCAAGGCTGATTTTTGTGCTGTGTTTCGAGTCTGTTTCTGTGAGTTGTGTTTTGAGGTAGTTTACACTACCCATATATTTTGAAAGAGTGCATCCCTGACTATTTGGAACAGTGGAGTGTGAGGTTTTCTGGTGAAGGATTTTTGTGCGTGAATGGTACAAACTTTGCTCCCCAACACTGTTTTTTTTGTGAACTTTTGTGGTTGTGTTATCCGAGCTAGTTTTTGACCATCCAATCCATCCCCACAAACCTTTTAAGTTACAATGCCCCGTATAAATCCATCTCATAGACAAAACACCAATCAAAAATAGTTCCCATCAGCAACACGCCCCACCCAAAAATAGTCCAAGTCCCCCTAAAGATATAAAAAGTCGAATGATTTAAACTGGATCGATAGGATTCGGGTTTTCAGTTTCACCCTTAGTCATCGGTTAGATGAGATTGATTATGATGTCCTGCATGATAGGACGGAGTTTGAGGTTCCTTCAGATTGTATAAGAGATGTTAAGAAGTGGGAAAGATGCCTTGTGAGCATTTTCCCGAGCTAAAATGCCTTTTCATGTAGTTAAGTCTGTGGCCATCTGAATTTAGAGTAGCTATGGTCTAGAGGAGGTTGTAGCCTTTGATAGCGCTTTCATTTTCTGTTATTACACCATAGAGGACATATTGAGGGTAGATGAGGATGGGCCTTGATTGTTTGGTATCAAAGCCATTATTCTAAAGCCTTGGCATGCAGGTATTGATTTTCAGGAAGTATGGGTTAGATTATATGATTTCCCCCTTCCTTTATGGACTTAAAAGAGGTTGAGTTTTGCTGCTAGTCGTGTGGGTGACCCACTTTTTTGTGATAAGATGATTGTTGATTGTAGTAGATTTACATATACGAGAGTGTGTGTGGACCTCTATGCAGCCAAACCTCCTATCCACAAGTTTTTCCTAAAAACTAAATTGTTCTCTTCTCCTATTCATGTTAAGGTCAAATATGAATGGAAACCTAGTAGGTGTTCGTCATGTAAGCTCTTTGGACATGTGTGCAAGAAGAGGTTGGACTCAGAGTCTTCAAAGTTAGAGACTGATGATGATTCATTGGCATAGAACCATCAGTCTCCAGATAAGAGCCATGCTCCTATGGATCAGCAGCGGATGGTACCTTTGAGTGCTCCGCCAGATAGGTTTCATGGCACTTCTGATTCTACTTTTGTGCCTGTTCATCAGTCTATAGATAGAGGTAAAGCCCCTATTGTTCAGTGATCTCAATTAGATTATGTACCCAAGTATAGGTAGTCTTGTTATAGTATAGTCCGGTGAGTCCAAGTGTTGTATCCACAGGGAGTGTTTTTTCCAAGAGTCCAATTGGGTTATGTCCAAGCCAAGATCCAA